>LPNX010653937.1:7644-179263 GCA_001517045.1 Pseudotsuga menziesii | reverse complement strand
ACCCCCTAAACCCCCCAACAACATTACATTTACAAAATTTAAAACGCCACCCCCTAACCCCCTAAATTCCCCAACAACATTATATTAAAAATAATAATAACACCCCCTCTCCCTCCCCGTCCCCTAGTACAACATTACATTTAAAAATATATATATATATATATAAGATTTAAAACACCCCCACCTCCTAACCCCAACATCATGACATTAATTTTATTTTTTAAATTCTAATATCTCCCTTAACACCCCACAAAGTTATATTTAAAAAAACGTCTAAATTTTATAATAAACAAACCCCTAAACTTTATATTAAGCTCTAAATTATGAGAAATTATTCCTTGTAATATTATTATTACAAAATTCATAATCATTTTATTGATATGTGTAAAAGCATTTTTAAAAAACTGTCACCAAATATTTGAAATATGATTTAAATATAGATTATTAATAAGGAAAGAATGTAAATTTAATAAAATCGATATTACATATAAGTAAAAATATTATTAAATTAAAAATATTTATAATGTACACGAACTTTTACATTAGAATGTAATTTTGAAAGAAAAATAAAATAAAATGTTTTGACATAAATGACAAACTTTGAGGTCCAAATAAAAACAGAAAATACACCAGCAAAATGTCAAATTGATGAACCTTTACGAGAGAAGCAAGTAAAAAATCATTATAATTGTGAACATTTATAATATTAAAAGATAAACTATTGAGTGATTATTGAATAGGTAAAGTTTAAAAAATACATTATATTAATTTTCACATAAAGTCTTTTCTCATTCCGGTTGCGTCTTGTGGCTTTGCAGTGACATATAATACTACAAGGTTGCAAACAATCCTGAGAGATGTGTTCGATCACGTCGCAATTGTATCTTTTTTTGATTCATAAATACAGAGGTTTCTACTAATTGCAGTTGGAAATTTAATAGAGATAGAGGTCATGTCAGAATCAATGGAATGGTCATTTCAGAATTCAGTCACAACTTCAATGCCTTCCACCGTTCCACGCCATAAAAATGAACGAAGAGAAGATGTACAAATACATTGTTACGAGTGAGCTAAAATGATCATTAATTTGGTCAATTTTTAGTTAAAATTTTGATACAAATTGTTGAAGTTACAATTATAGATTAGTTAAAATTTCGGTAGAAATTGTTTGTAGTTTTAGATTGATAGAATTGTATAATCTAATCATTTATAAACTGAATCTATTTTTAGAATCAACATTTCAATTTTACATTATATTGTAGCTACATTCCTATCAAAATTACTAAAAATGCAAATCATAAATCGTAGACTGTTTATGCTTTAAATAGTGGGCAATATTCTTTGACTTTTTACAAGCAGGCTGTTCGATCTCCACTATCAAGGTTGTAGAATCATGGAAGCGTTGAAGAAAGAAAGTGCCATGAAGCATCTCAATGAAGAGGGAGGAGGGAGAGCCGCTCCGCTCCCTTGGCCGCCAAAGAGTGGCCCCTTACTGGTGGCGAACAAGGGAGCGGAGCGGCGCTCCCTCCTCCCTCTTCAAGTTATAAAATTATATCTTGAACCAAATTGCTGAACAAATAAAATTTACAATAACCAATTTTAAATTTGAGGATTTAAATATAAGGTCATAAACTTTTACCTTGAACCAAAAGAAATACTTTTTAATGTATAATTGTTAAATGAATAAAATTTACAATAACCAGTTTTAAATATCAAACACATAACATATCGCTAAAAATATATTGCTCCATCCTAAAAAAAAAAAATACAATATAGTTAATGTATTATTTTCGGATCCTTCATAGTATTTTTGGATGCTATAAAGAATTACAAAATTAATTATTTTAAAAAACTATCATAGAAGATAAAGAAGCATGGAGATTGCTCGAAAATCTTGCAAATGTGAACCAATCCTTTTGATATCATGAAATTTATTATTATTACTCTAATATAATATTTTTATTATTATAATAGTATAGTAATTATCGAACTCTATATGCTATCAAGAACTACAAGATTAATTATTTAAAAAAACTATCATAGGAGATAAAGAAGCATGGAGATTGCTCAAAAATCTTGCAACTGTGAACCAATCCTTTTGATATCATGAAATTTATTATTATTACTATAATATAATATTTTTATTATTATTATAGTATAGTAATTATTGAACTCTATGTTGATATATTTGATTTTTAGTTAAAGTGAACAAATCTCTTTGATATCATGAAATTTTTTATTATTATTAATTTATTAGTATAGTAACCTTCTCTCTTGTAATAAGAGTTTATATTAATTTGTTATTATCTTAATTGTATATTCTTTATAAAAAATATTTTATTTTATAAGGATAATTTCTTATTGGTCTTAATTGCTTGAGATTACACAACTATCCTTGCTTAGTTTACAATTTTATTATTTTTATCAAATTTTAAAATTATTAATTTTTAGATAAATATACATTGTACACTTTATGACATTTCTACACTCAAGATGATGTCACAAGATCTCTATAGTGGAGTGGTGTAGTGGAGGTTTCCATTTACATGGCTTCTGGCTCTTTCATGGAATCTAAGAAATGTTGCTAAATCATTCTTGTATATCTCCACTTCTTGTTTTTTATTATTCAATCTAAAGTACCCCACCTCTAAATCTTGGATTTTTTTTCTCACCTTAGGATAAAAAGTATCATCTATATTACAAGGTTTTAATTCGACACTTACCCACTACATAGGGTTTCTAGTTTTGAACCCATCGTCAAACATGGGGCGAGTTCTTCCATTGTTTAGGCTATGAATAACTGAGATTGACGGTTTTTTCTCAAAGAGGGAAGATGATTTTTTTATAAATATTTTTTAATGTAATATCCATGTAATTTTTTTAATGTATTTTTTTAAATTTTAGTGAAACACTTGTATCGAAGATGTCAAAAGAGTCTCAACCCCCTTTAGGAGGGACGTTTTGAAAGGAGCACTTTGGGCATCTTGCAAACATAGAAGACCCAATGGAAGAAGACATTGACGTTCATGAAGGAAGCCAAGCTCACAAAATTCCATTTTCAATGAAGAATTTGGCCAGCATGATATTGTTGATTAGTTTCATGTCTTGAAGAAAGTGTTAAATTTGACAACTTTTTAGTAAGATATATTAGTAATGTTTTGACATTCAAACTTTATTTTAGAAATAAAATTTATATATATAATGTTTTTAATATGTTATTTACAAATAGATGGTATAGTTTTTCTTGAATTTATGTGAATGGCCACTTTTTGGAAAATAATATAAAATACTATCATTTTTATACAAAATATCTTTGAAAATCCATTGAAAATGGTTTTCAATGATTTTATTTTCTATATTTTTTTACAAATTTGTCAATAAAAATGACTTATTTTGTCCATAAAATTGTCTTAATTTAAAGAAAAAATTGCAAAATGTATATGTTTTTCATTATAACTTGCTTCTAAATGTATGTCATTTTGTTAAATTTCTAAAAAACACACTTGAAAATATAAATTAAAAATACTTTCCAACAAAGATGATTCAAAGGCCCAAAAAATGTCTCAAAATGAAAATGTGTGATACTGGTATCAACCCTTTTTTTTAACGGAGGTAATAATAGCTAATAAAATTAGGAGAGAGAAAAATGAGAACTGTGTCGAGTTCTCATTTCATAGTATAAGTGGTTATTAATAGGCATGTCTACTTTGTCACATAACCTAATACATAGATGAGTTAGACTTGTAATAAATTGATTCCATTCTATAGCCAAAACATCTTTCATGAGACTTAAAGTGATGTCATGAGATCTTAGTCACATGTAAGACCTCAAGCTAGTAATTGATTGGTGCCGTGATGGGGCAAGACTCGATAGAGAGTGATAAAAGTCTTTATCCAGTGGGAATTAGTTTGAATAACGCTGGAAACAAAAATAACGCGGACAACAATCATGAAGCGCCAGCAGGTGTACAGAGTGAAATCCATATTTGAAGAGGCGTGTCTGTACTTGTAGCTGTGATTAATGGCGAAAAATATATAGCATGCTACAAAGTATTAAATGTTCCTGCAGCAGCTTTGTAGGCTATTGGATCTTAACAATTTGAGAACCAATGGCCTATATTGCTACCGCAACAGCATTTAATACTCTACGGCATACTAAGTATTTTTAGCAGTGATTAACCGAGGTCAAGGTGAATAAAGGTATGTTTGATGAGCTGACGGTTAAATAGAACGCTTTCAATTTATTTTGGTTAATTAGAATTTGATAATGTCAAGTTTTATATATATATATATATATATAAGGTAAATATATAATATATTTTCAAATCATTTATTTTATCAATTTATTTGGGTTAAATTTGAATTTAATAATTTTGAGCAGTATATATATATATAAGCAAATATATAATATTTTTTTTAAATCATTTAGGAAATAGGAATGCTGGTTTTATTACATAATTTGTGAATTGAGTTTAGTAGTTTGATTGAAAGGATTATATGTATGGATAATTTTGAAGATTTTTAGAGTAAAATGCTTTTATTTTATGGAATTTAGGAAATCATTTTAAAAAAAAATATGGAAATTGATAAAAAAAAAAAATTGAAAAAAAACTCCTTAAATTAAGACCTGATTTGAATTTAGCCCCTAAAATTTTTTGTTTGAGAAAAGTTAATTAAATTAAAGAAGATAAAGTATAAAATATAAGAGCAAAAATAGCTTAAAGATAAATAGAATTATTACAATAATGATATTCTAAAAAGTGTTTATATATATATATATATGTGTGTGTGTGTGTGTTTTTATTTATCAATTTAATCTAGCGAAATGAGATTACACCCAAATCTATTTTAAATGATTAAAATTTTTACAATTTAAAGAATTTAATTAAAGTACATTTGGTATAGTAATTTCAAACATTGTTATGGTTTGCATATATTCTATCACAAAATGAAGATTATTCAATATATTCTAATAAAAGACAATTATTTTATTAATTTATCAAATCTTTTTTTTCATCATTTATGATAATATTTATATTTTAAAAATAAAGATATAAAAATTTAAAGGAATTAGTAAATAAAAGTGTCAATCTTTATTTTTTTTACAAGACTTTATCTATGATACCTTAAATAATGTCAATGTTGACTTTTGTATTAATATTGGACATTAGCCTAAATGAATTATATTCAATGATGAAGAATAAACAAAAGCAAAGAGTGACTTCATGTTTTTAGTGATTGAAAATATATAATAATGACAAAAATAGAAAACAAATATTAATATGTAGAAATTAATGATTCTGCAAAAATTTTAAAAAATTAAAAACAATACATAAAATATGATGATTTTGTAAAAATAAAAAATAAAAAACAATACATAAAATATAAATAAACTTTGCTTAAAAAAATAAAACTATTATATATTTTTGCAACACTATAAAATACCAACTATATAAAATACCAGAAAACACAATTATGTTTTTTTCATTTATCTTATGATTTTTGTAAATGAGTAATACATAAAATACCAAAAACACAATTATTTTTTTTGCATTTATCTTTTGATTTTTGTAAATGAGTGATGTTAAGTGTCTTGAATTTTTTAACCAATGAAAGTCTTTGTAAATAAGTGGTGTTAAGTGTCTTGAATTTTTTAACCAATGAAAGTACCTTCACCATTCTCTTATTTACTCTTTTACCCTTTATATATTAATTAATCTCTTTAACTTTTCTAATATAATATTTTTAAAAGTATCTTTAAATTTCTTAATCATTCCTCAAAAATAATAAATATTTTTACATAAATGGTTTTCAAAATTTTACAAAAACATAAAACATATTTTAAATCATTAATTTTAAATATCATCAAAAGTATATTGAAACATAAGGAAAAAGGGAAATACTATTTCGTGTACAGACTTTTTCTTTTGATATTCTTTTTTGGAACACAATCTGTTTACCTATTTCTAAGTGTGAATTCTCTAAAAAGGTACAAAGTATAATTTTGTTTTCAAAATCGTTATTACGATTGTTTTATTTTTAATGAAAAGGTCACAATGTGGAAGGGTTAAATGTATGATAAAAATTCAAAACAAAACTGCCATTCAAATTTGATGCCTCACTCTGGAACAGGACAATTTACACAAATTCAGACTGACAGTCAGGAAATACCGAAAAAATTGGTTTGCATAACAAGCCAGCAGCAATGAAGATTGGTTTAATTAAGTCATGATATTTGAGGCCCTAAAGCAAAGGTGCCAGGCGCTTTCTTCCGTCCTTTATCGTGACATTTTAACCCTCGAAGCTTCTTCTTGGATATTCCACTTGAAAATCATCGACTCTCAAAGACTGACTGTATGGTTTTCAAAGGAGAATTATTGTCGGAATCCTCCGAACTGCTTGTATTCGAAGAAACCCACCAAACCTTAATATCGTGATCCAGGCTGCCGCTGTAGACGTGGCATCCGATCATACCATCTACAGACGCTGCAATGGATTTAACAGGCCCTCTGTGACCTTCTAAAACCGCCAAACAGTAATGCGCGTTTCCCTTTCCTCTTTTCCACACTCTGATTGTATTATCCGCGGATCCACTGCATACAAATTCCGCAACAGTCGCCAAGCACAGAATTCCGCGTTTGTGGCCTCTCAAGGCGCCTGACACGGTCATATTACGCGCGCTACCCTCCCTTTCCCAGACAATAATGGACCGATCACAAGCTCCTGAGTAGAGAATGGAGCCGTTTGGGCTGAGAGCCAATGCGTTGATGGCAGATTTGTGTCTCTCAAGCGTGGCAACCAGAGAATGTATTCTCTCGCCTGAGGCTTTTGCCCAGATTTTGATTTTGCAATCCGCAGATCCTGTGTAAACAAAACCATCTAGCGAAACCACAAGCGCATTGATGGCATCGTCGTGTGCTCTAAAAGATTCAACGCATCTCAGGTCAGAAGGTCTCCAGATCTTGACAGTCCTGTCCCAAGAAGCCGAGTACAAAAACCCATTGCTAGCAACCGACAGAGCCGATATGGCATCCACATGTTCGATCCAGAGAGCCTTCTTGTGGCGGCGCACTTGAACATAGTTGCTAGGCAGTAGGGCGTTCATCGCATAATCCTTGAGGGTCGGCATGGTAGCCACCAGCTTATGACCAGTCGACGCGGGCTGTG
The DNA here is from genome assembly GCA_001517045.1 of Pseudotsuga menziesii. Classification (NCBI taxonomy): domain Eukaryota; kingdom Viridiplantae; phylum Streptophyta; class Pinopsida; order Pinales; family Pinaceae; genus Pseudotsuga; species Pseudotsuga menziesii. Next base: position 172,096 of record LPNX010653937.1, on the reverse strand, counting down.
TATTCTCAGCGCGTTTCCAAACTCTGATTCTGTGATCTTGATGCGCGCTGTATATCCTGTCGCCAGAAAGAAGAATACATTTCACAGCTCCATCTCCATGGCCAAACTCACAGTCCCCAGCAAGCTCGGGATTTCTCCATACTCGAATTTTATTACCTGAGGACCCGCTGTAGATGAGGTTGCCCTCCATTGCTAGAGAAAAAACGCACCCACCGTGGCCTCTCAGTGTAGCTACGCATCGAGAAACGGCGCCTCCGTGGTCGATCCCGGCCAGAGGTTCCTGATCTATGATCCCAAGAGAGGGGATTGATGCTAGGCTGCTCTGTGAACAAACACTCGGCTGTGATTGAATGCTTAGCTCAGAAGAAATATTAGATTCTGATTGCAGGCTTGTTGCACAGCTTATAGTAGTGTATTCAGACTGTGAGCTACCCTCCGACATGAGGCAACTCGCTTGGGATGCTGCTTCAAGACTGTCCTGAGATTTGATCATGTTATCTGTAGAATCCTTCATGGTTGAAGAATTCCTGGTCTTCTTTGACACGGAGCTTGCTCCAGTAAAGCAGGAGGACATTTGCTGAAATTGAAGTTGGATACCCATCGTAATATTGCAGAGAGAGATTAATGAGATTCACAGTATAATAACATATAACCTCAAACAACAAAACCCAATTTCCTGCCGAAAACACGTTGAAACAGACCGCCTATTTATCCCGAGTATCCTCGACTGTTTTTTACCTGGAAGGTGTGAGGCAAGCTGTCGGACATTGACCAAGGAAGATGCATCGAAGATAAGTGATAAGGTTGGACATATTTTAAGCTTTAAATCATGATTTAAAGGTACAACTAATACAACCAGCTCCAAAGTACAACTAACCTTGGAGGCTATATTATATTTTAATTTTTAAAGTAACCTTTTGGGAAGTATAACTATAACTATAAAATAATACTGTCTATAATTATCAATCTTTTCCCAGAATTTATCAATCTGCATACCAAATATAGCCATATGAGTAGGATTTTTTAATTATAAAGGAGATGAAAAGGTAGTTCTTGTAACATCTTAATATTTTTTCCCTCCATTCAACTTAGTTGGTTGCAAAGAAGAAGATGAATCTTAGAAGGTATATGTCCTGGTTAACAGCCACATACGTGGTTATTAAGATTAAAAAACATGGATTATAAGTCAAAATTTTATTGTACAATAAATTTAACCATGTGCTTGTGTTCAATTCTGAACGACCATAATGTATTACAATTAATGTCCATACACATGGATTTTGAGGATTACTAACTTGATTCATGAGTTAAATTTATTTGTCTTTTTCTATATATAGATTAAGTATTTAAAGTTGCATCAAAATATCAAAAAATGGATTATCACCTGTTTCTCGGAAAGAACAGGTTTAGAAGGGAGTCTAAGACCTCTACATGTCAGTGTTGTTTTGGTATTTGAGTTTTTGCGGTTTGTCTACCTCGTGTCCACGGTGTGAGTTGAGGTGTTCCGAGAGGGCCATGTAACCTCCCTTCTTGTATTTATTAGTGCCATCCCAAGGATTATATATATATATATATATTTTGGTTAGAACTCAATTATTTTACTTTGGATTAGTTAGGGTATTTTACATAATTTTTTCATAGAGCTATATTATGTTTTTAAATAAATTGATTTTCTTTCATAATTATAAATATATATATTAAATTTCAAAATTGGATTTATTTGATTGGTTGATGATATATTTTTAGACATAAATCTTTATAGGAGCAAAATAATTTGTCAAAAAAAAAACCAATTTTAAAATTATTTTCTTTTGTAAAAATGACATAATAGTGTTTTTATTTGGTGTTCATCGTCCTCTTCCATAGGTACTAATTCAAGTCTTATTAAATGTATGTCACAAGTGTCCTCCGCCCTCATCTTCATCTTCCACGGGTATTCATTTAAGTCTTATCGGATGTCTGTCATCGTAATATTTTTACAAGATATGAATCTACACGGTTCAAAGCTTGTTGGCTCAATCTTAATCTAACTTAGGTTCAACTCACACCAAACCAACAAAGACCCAAGGTAACAACTCGAGAAGTTTTTAACCCCATCGACAACAACTGTAGGGCAAGTCAGGTCTCACCCAAGATACCTATAGGAGCTGTAGGAACTGGGTTTCTATAGTGGTGAAGGAGATCTTACTCATGTTGAACAATGACATAATGAACATTGACAAATTAACCACTACGACACTCCCCNTTATTTAGTTAGAGCCCCCCCCCCCCCCCCCCCACAACATGTGTGTATATATATATATATATATATATATTACCAAGTAACAATAAAACAACACACAAAAATCATGCACTATGTGACACAAAAAATTTAACGTGGAAACCCAAGATGGGAAAAACCACAGAATTGCATATATTACCAAGTAACAATAAAACAGTGACACAAAAATCATGCACTATGTGACACAAAAAATTTAACGTGGAAACCCAAGATGGGAAAAACCACAGAATTGCTTGTTAATTATGAAGAGTCGTAACTCGAACGCTTTAGTCTGTGCACACAACCCACAAACACGTCTCCGGAATCTCTAATACATTATATCTGCACAGACAACCTGTAGATCGACCATATATTCACGACTCTTCTTCAATATTGACACAATAGTAGAATAACTTGACTGGTATTACATACTTCTTTTTCCAAAACTGTCATGTCCCTTCCTTGAAGGACATTAAAAGTGTTGACCTTGTCGGTGCCTAGGGGTTTAAAAATGAAATGAATTCTTCCTTGGCAATTTTGATTAATTAATAAGATGGAGGCATGCATTAGATTAAATTCCTAATTTTGGTTATTTTTATTTAATTAATTAATTATTAAATGATTTTCCAATGTTTTAGAAGATAGGAGGGCGCATTAGGCAAGCCAACTTTCTTAGGATGAAAAATGGCAATAATAAAAAAGTAGGAAAAAGTAATTTGTCCTAAAAATGATGGCAACTACCAAAAGCAGGAAAAGCAAGGCAGTTTTAAAAGAAGGAAAGTGCAGTAAAAGCAGTCAATCATAAAGCAGTAAACTTTTGGTCAAGGATGGCATTGTTTCAACTTTGGTTGAATGACGCAAGCAAGGAAATAAAATATTAACTTGCTAATTTCCTCAAGGATGACTCACTCATGGCTTAAGGTTAGGGTTTGCAAGTGGATAACTTGCTCAACATGTCGGATGACTTACTTAACAAGTCACTTAGTCTATAAAGGAATGCTTCCAACTCCTTTGAACAAATTTTGATCATTATTCTTTTTCTATTGAGTGAAGCATAGCTTCTTGTCTAAGTGATGTGCCTCAACTACCTTGGGTGATGCACCTCAAGCTTTCCTAGTCTCTTCTATCTTCCCTTCTATTCTTCAGTGCAACCACATAGAGCCAAGGAGAAACTATTGAAGGCCAAGATCAAGCTCTTAGATCATCCATTCAACCTTGGAATTTGATCTCCAATGAAGGATACTTCACTTATGCTCTCCGAAATGTGAGATTGGTGCCGAGTGTTGGTTTCAAGCCTCCAATCTTCAGTATTGGGCACCATTGAGGGAGATGATCTCTTTCAAACTATTTCTAAGCTTCTCATATTAGTCTCATCATTCTGATATCTAATATACAGTAATACTTCTACTCAAGAAGGACGTAATGCCAAATTTTCAGTGAAAGATGCATTCCAATGCTCATTTAATGAGTCTTTTGTAATTTTGTATGCGTTGATAGTGATGTTATAATGGCCATCATAATGATATATGAGTTTTATGTTGCTTAATAAAGTTATAAACATTTGATAATCATTAGTTGTAGAGTTGATAAAGTACATAATCAAATTTCATCTTTATTCGCTTACCTATGCTCTTTAGCTAGTCAAATTTGACTAGTTTTACTGTTTTCGATGCCATGACTACTTTGTATGATCAAATTTGATTATGTAAGTTGTTGTAGATCATAAAATCACCCCAAAACCCATAAAAACTCAGAGAATTAGAAATCATTGAGGTCATACAATGTTTGAGAGGCCTCCTCTATGCAGGCAATTTCTAAGACAAATTCTGCTAGTTTTTCCCAAACACCCCCAAACTATCCCAAACTGTACAGAACTATTCTAAACCTTATTAAAGGGATAGTTTATTCCTAAACAGAGATTGATATCCCACCTAATATTCCGTTCGACTTGTTTTCTTGGAATTGACTGTTCAAATATGAGTTCGCACTAGTTGGGACACCCAGAAGCTTGGTAGTATACTTGAGCATGGCTGATGCTCAAACCTAAAAGGGCCCAACATCCAGGTTCTTAGGGATCTAAAATTTTAGTCACCAAACATATTTTTTGGTTTCTCCAACTAACCCTCTTCCATTCTTAGTTTGTCTTTACTGCCTATGTTTTTCCTTATTGAAGAATGTGCTTGATAATCTTGTGGAATTTTATTCCACTTTTGATAATATCAGCAGTAAGAGTTAATATTTCAGATATGATTTATATTAGGGATATTACAGTGGTATCAAAGCATGGTCATACAAACCTACTCTTGATAATCATTAATGAGTCCAAAATTCAATTCGGGTCCTAGAAGGAAGAACTCTGAAGAAGAGGAAGTTGACTCTATGGAAGGGAGATTCCACGGGGAGATATATGAGAAGGAATAGTTCATACTTTTTTTTCATAGTATGTTGAAAGGGCTGCAATATATTTCAAATAATATCATTTAGTCTAGTCAAGAGATCAGAGAATTCCTAGCCAAGCAATTGGGTGGGAAAGATGGAGAAGGGAGCAACATTGGATCCTAGCATGAAGAGAGGAAGATCATGGGTGGATGTATATTATCTAATACAAGATGTCATAATAGGATAAATGATTTCAAAGGTGAAGCTAAGTTGCATCCCTAACCTACCATTTCCAAGTTCATGGAGGATCCCAAAGAAGATCATGAAGTGAAAACTGAATCAGTTTCTTCATGGGAGGAGAAGTATGTTGCCTATCAAACCTTAAATGAGGAGTGCATAAGGGAACTTAATTTAAAATATTTTTGTGAAGATCAGTATAGAGGGAATCCCCATGGATTTCAAAGGCTTCCAGTTTATAATTATTGAGTTGAGACATGCCATTGGCAAGATCACATTACCTTACTTTGAAGGCACTTCCAAGTGCACAATAAACTCTTGGATTAAGAAATTGGACACTTAATTCCAATTGAATCTTGTGGATGAGAGGGATTCCATCAAGATGGAAGCCCTGCATCTTGATGGGGAGGCCAATGATTGGTGGTTTCATGGCATGAAAAATTTGGGCCATGATCAGGTGGCTACTTATGAAGAATTCACCCTAAGATTAGTAGAAAGGTTCGACTAGAGAGTTCTTTATATCTCTTTCCGAGAATTGGAACATGTCAAAAACTTTGGAACACCTGAAGCATGCATATATGAATTCCAAATATTAGCTATGACAATAACTGACATCTCAGAGCCTAGGTTGATCCTTTTGTTCATAGAAGGATTAACAGAACCTTTGAAAGGGATGGAAAAATCTTATCGACACTCAACCTTGCAAGAAGCGGTGATCATAACTAGATATATGAAAGATGACACTCCAAGGACAAAGTATCCTCCCAAGACTCCCATTCCCCATAAATTTAAGAATCAACGACCTCTTGTGAGGAAATTTCCTACCCCTGGAAAGAAATATTACTTTTACAAGGATTGAGATGAACTGAGGAAGAATCTCTACTTTTCCTACCAAGAACCTTGCATTTTGGGCCATAAGTGTGCCAAGGGAAAGAAACACTATATGGAATTATTTTTCGAAAGTGATGTTAAAGAAGAAGATGGAGGGACACAAATAGATATAGAGGAAACATATGAAACAATAGATGAACATCCTCCTCCTAAGGTGATCACAATTGCAGTGTTGTTAGGGGTGCCCTGATTCCACGCTCTCTGATTCAAAGGAATGGTGCAAGGGAAAGAAACCAATGTTTTGGTTGATGGAGAGGCCACACATAATTTCATAGATGCATCCATGGTAGAAAGAAGGAAGCTACCAAGTGAAAAATTTGGAGGAATCATAGTTATCATATCAGGTAATCATTCTGTGGAATGCTCCAGGTGGATTCCCAAGTTGCAAGTAACTATAGGGAATTACACAGTGACTGATAGATTTTATGTGGTGGATGTGGTTGAAACTAATGTGGTATTGGGATTTAAATGGTTATAATCCATTAGAAAACACACAATAGACTATCAATTTCCCTAGACAATATTCCAAGATGCGGGTGGGAAAGCGGTAGTATTGAGAGGAGTCAATACCTACCCAAAGCAAGTAGCGACTACACATAATATGAGATCTATTATAAGGCATGGAGACATTGAATGGGATGTTGAGTGTTAGATAACCATTGAGGGAACTTCTGGCAATGTTTCCTACAATCCCAAAGACATAAAAAAGTTGTTGCACAAGAATAAAGGGGGATTTTGAAAACCTCCCACATGGCAGGCCACCAGACTGTGGCATTGAGAAAAGAATTGAGATGTAAGTTGGCACACTTCCTATAAAAATTCACCCCTACAAGCATCCAAATAATTTCAAGGATGAGATTGAGAATCCCATCAAAGAAATCCTTGATTTGGGTATCGTTAGAACAATTTCCATCCCCTTTTCTTCTTTGGTGGTACTGGTGAATAAGAAGGATATAACACATAGAATGTGTATAGATTATCGAGCTCTGAACCAGAAAACCATAAAGAACTGGTACCCAATTACCTAGATTGATGAGCTGCATGGAGAAAAATTATTCTCCAAGATAGATCTCTGGTCAAAATATCACTGATTTAGAATGAAGGAGGATGACATACAAAATGCAACCTTTCGTTGTCACTTTTGTCACTTTGTGTTTTTGGTCATGCCATTTGGCTTGACTAATGCTTCGACAACCTTCCAATCTTGCATGAACAAGGTGTTCAGTGAGTAGCTTCATAAGTACGTCTTTGTTTTTTTTATGACATTCTGATTTATAGAAGGAAATGGGAAGAGCACTTGCTCCATTTATATATTGTGCTAATTATACTTGCATATCAATCCTTTTATGCTAAGATGCCAAAGTGTGAATTTGGAATGACTGAGTTGCTCTATCTTAGTCATGTGATCTACCAAGAAGGGGTCAAGCTACACTAAGAGAAAATCCAGGCCATCTTATATTGTCTAAGCCCAAGAATCCTCACTGAGTTGAGAGGCTTCATTGGACTATACAACTACTACCGGGAAATTGTCAAAGGTTACTCCAACTTTAGTGCACCTTTGATATATCTGGCTAAGAAGGGGGCACTAAGTTGGAATGGATAAGTATAACAAGATTTCCATAATATGAAGGAAATAATGAGAAGCTGTCTGAAGCTATCATTGCCTAATTTCACCAAGATTTTTGTGTTGCAATGTGATTCCTCAGGGGAAGGCACTAGAGTTGTTTTGATGCATGAAAGGCACCCTATTTCCTATGAGAGCAGAAAATTACATCCCCATGAAAAAATGTATTATATTTATGACAAGGATATGTTGGCCATNGATTGAGATAAATAAGATAACTAATCTTCCATTAACGCGTGCTTTTAAAAATTAATTTTGAGGGAGATATGCGCGGGTCTGTAGTAAGGCAACCCGCGCATGATGCGCGACTTTGTATAAGGACAACCCGCGCATAGATCTATGCGCGACTTGCTGAACTTGACACCCGCGCATATGCGCGACCTGCTAATAGGGAGAGTCACGCATACATCTCAACTCTCAAAATAGCAAAGTAACCAGCTGGATAAAAAGGGAATGTGTTTCAGCATCAATCAAGGTATAATAAAACTGGGCAAACCTCAATCCATATGTGTCCTTTTGTGTGCCAACCTGAGGGATGTCAGCACTCGGACGGAGAGGTGCCAATCAGCTGTATAACACCATCATGCATTCATTGACCAAGTTTAGGCAGTATCTGGTGGGAAGCAAGTTCATAGTGAATACTGATCAAAATAGTCTAAGGCACTTCCTTACCCAAAAGGAGCTTATTAACAGACAATGAAATGGGTAAGAAAAGTCCAATAATATGTCTTTAACACTGAATACAAGAAGGGAAAGTTGAATGTGGTGGATGATGCACTTTCCTGCAAACTCACACTATCCTTGCTACAAATGCTAACTAAATAGAAGGTACAGTTGGGAGTTGAATACTCAAAAAATTAGTTTACATGTGGGATTCTAGATGGAGTAATACAGAATGAGGAATACAAGGTACAAAATGAACTCATCTAATACAATGATTGAATTTTATTAGTACCCAAATTAGAACTAAAGAGGAAGATCCTAGAAGCTGCACATAATTCACTAGTGGATGGGCACCCCAAGTTTTTGAAGACTTATCAGAAGGTAAGAGAGAGGCTCACCTGGAAAGGCCTCAAAGAAGCTGTTCTAATCCATGTGAAGGAGTGTAAAGCATGCCAACAGAACAAAGTGGATCACACACACCCCGCTGGACTCCTCCAACCCCTCCCTATTATATAACAAAAATGAGAAAGTTTCTCCATGGATTTCATCATCAGACTGCCAAAAGTCCAAGGAAGAGATAACATATATGTGGTGGTTGATAGGTTGACCAAGTTTGCACATTTCTTTGAATTCACCTCCATTATATCAGCTTGTGAATTTTTTTCACTATTTTCCAAAGATGTTTTCAAACTACATGGTTTACCCAAGACCATAATCAGTGATCGGGACAACAAGTTCACCAGTTATTTTTTACAAGCTCTATTCAAACTAGTGGGAACAAATCTGAATCTCAGCAAAAGATATCACCCTCAAACTGATGGTCAAACCAAGAGAGTGAATCAATGTTTAAAGGATACCTCCACAACTATGTCATAAGACAACAAAAATATTGGGTTGCATGGCTCCACCTGGGAGAATTATGCTATAACACCACTTTTCACCTCTCCATTAGGATGAATCCATTCATGGATTTGTATGGGTATGAGGCTCCATCCTTTGAATATATGATGTTTCAGCACTATAGATCCCCAAAATACAAAGATTGGATTCAAGAGAATCAAGAGACAATAAGGGAACTCAAAGAAAATTTGCAGGCTGCACATAACCAATAGAAAATGAATGTTAATAAGAACAAGGTTGAGAGGGTATTCCAAGAAGGATACTTAGTCTAATTGAGGTTGCATCCTTACATCTAGTCCTCTTTGAAGACAAAGGGAGCTAAGAAGCTCCAACTTTGGTTTTATGGGCCTTACAAAATTTTGATGAAGATTGGTGAAGTAGCATATGAATTGGAGCTTCCACCTTGTTGGAGTATCGGTACAACCTCCACATGGTATAACCGCTGCACCTCTGGGAATATAAAATATGTGGACTAACCGCCACTTCTAGTGATAGGGCCTTGTGCTAGGTTTCAAATGTTCATCAATATCTGCAAGTTTTGGTGTAACGACAAACCTTACATGGTATCATAGCATAGGTCTCAGGTTCAATTCCCCTAAGCTACGCTAGAGGTGGGGTGTTGGAGTATCGGTACAACCTCCACATGGTATAACCGCTACACCTATGGGAATATAAAACAAGTAAACTAACCACATCTCCTGGTGATAGGGCCTTGTGTTGGGTTTCAAATGTTCATCAATATTTGCAGGTTTTTGTGTAATGACAAGCCTTACATGGTATCAGAGCATAGGTGGTAGGTTCAATTCCCCTAAGCTACGCCGGAGGCGGGGTGTTGGAGTATTGGTAAAACCTCCACATGGTATAACCACCACACCTCTGGGAATATAAAACAAGTGGAATAAATGCCACTCCTCGTGATAGGGCCTTGTGTTGGGTTTCAAATGTTCATCAATATTTGTAGGTTTTGGTGTAACAAAAAACCTTACATGGTATCAAAGCAGAGGTCTCAGGTTCAATTCCCCTGAGATACATTGGAGGCAGAGTGTTGGAGTATCGGTACAACCTCCACATGGTTCATCAATATCTCTAGGTTTTGGTGTAACGATAAACCTTACAGAATCCCAATGAAGTTTGGGACAAGCTTGCCTCCTTATTTGATAAACGAGATGAGATGAGGGTCCATTAGCTAAAGAATGAGCTCATCTCTCTTCATCCATCCAACGTTGGAACACTAAATGAATTCTTCACAAAATTCAAGAACCTTAGATTCCAGTTGAGGCTATGCAAGGTTGAGAAGGAGGATTATCAACTCATCCTTGCCATTCTCTCAAAACTCAGTGCAGACTACTTAGTATTTGTATCAACTTTTCAAATAGTGAAGCTCACCACTCCAAATTGGAAGATTCCCAATCTTGATGCTTTCATTGAATCTCTCTCTCATGATCTTGATAAGTTGATCCAAATGGGGATCATTCGATCTTCCAAAGATCAAGCACTGGTTGTAGGAGGACCTAAGGTAGCGAATGATAAAGGGAAGCAAAGAGATAAGTATCATGTGAAGGAAGAGCAGTCAAATGAGCCTTCAGGTTCAAAGAGAAGCAAGAAGAATGGAAAAGGAAAGACTCTTTGTTCTTACTATGGAAGGGGCTTTCATCCAGAAAGCTCTTGTATGAGAAGAAAACTTGATGAAACGACTCTTCTTCTGAAGAAACATAACATTACTACACCCGCTAGTGCAAGGAAGGATGACCAGAAAGAAGACACTGAAGATTACTTCGAAAGAGGTCATGCACTGAAGGCCAACTGCTCAATAGCACATGCCTTCCTCATTGATTCTGGAGCTTCTAATCATATGGTTGCATCCATAGAATCATTCTCTTCTTTACAGTTTTTTGATGGTCCTAGTATTTAGCTGGGAAATAACAGTAAAGTTGAAACCAAAGGGAAGGGCTCTATCAAGCTTGACCATGCAAGGTTCAAATATGTGTTATATGTTCCCTCCCTAGCTTCAAACCAGTTATCTGTATACCATATGACTCATAATGGCTCTCCAAAGCGAGTGATATTTGGTCCTCACTTAGTGGAGATCACAGATATCTCTACTAGGAACATCATAGTTAAGGGTGTTTCAAATCATTCCTCCAAGGCATATGAGTTCTCACACTTCATGCCTTTTTCAGAACCAGTGCACTCTCAAAGGGAAGGTAAAAACATTCCATCTCCTTCTTTTGCAGTTTCCACTAGTATTGTAGAACCAGCTGTATCAGTTCATGAGATTAAGATTCATTCAAATTCAGATTCAGATTCAATCCCTACTTCCAAGTAGGAAGCTAGGAAGATGACTAGAAATCCATCTAACATTCAGAAGATAGAGAAGCTTGCTCTATATCATGCAATCTTACCTCCTTCAAAGAGATGCAACAAATTTCCTGTGAGATGTCACATGGCAATGTATGATCAGTCACACTGCCTTTAGAAGAATAGAGTGGATCATACACCTCTTCAGCCGGCAAGAGGCAAAGGTTACATTCCTCCTTCCTTCCATCAACAAAAGAAGGAGAAGTCTACATGCCAGGCCCCATAATACCTATGCACAGAACACCATTCATGTTGCTTCGGTACATCACAGAGATGAAGGTTGCAGCAACATATTTCCAAGTTCTTCAAACTTGAATCCAAATTCTATTTACTTAGATAGGGATCAGGGGGATTTTTTCCCAAGTGGTTTTTTCCCTAGCTCCTTGTATTGATCAGTTACTTTACTTTACTTGATGTAATGGGTGACCTATGGTCTTAGTTACCAGGGCCCATAGATTGTCCAAGTTAGCATTCAAGGGGGGGTGGGGGGGTGTTAGGATTATTAATCCTCCCTTGTCCAATTTGGTCATATGTCTAAATCAGGAGTCATGTCTAAATCGGTAGTCCTTCCATTCTATTTTTAGTCACTAGCACCATTAGGTCCACTTGGCATAAATGGGTCACATTTTCCAGTTACTAAAGTATGGGGAACACTAATTGAGGCCTGCTACCACTAGTTGCACTTGCATGCATCCATTTAGGAGCCTCCTAGATCAATCCCTACAATTTAGGAGCCACTAAAAGTGTCGACACCAACCTTCATCAGTTGAGTTCAGTTAGGAGTCAGTTACATTTAGTTCTAGTCTTCTACATTTAGTTAGCACTAGGTTTGCATGGTTGCATGCAGGAGAGGTGCATTCCTCACCTACCATAGTCATTTAGCCTTAGTTAACACTGAATTAGACATTTAAGTTGTGTTTTATAACTCCGATGAACTCTGAAAATGATTTAGACAAGTTCAATTAATTATTGAGTCCTCCGATAATGATTTAGACAAGGTCTTAGTTAATTACAATGAAGTAGAGTCTAATCAAATCGAATTTCCTCATATGGATTCAAATTGCATGTGGCTATTTAGCCATTGTATTACATTGTAATTAATTATCCAATTACTTTTTTATTAATGAAAGCATTCACAGTTGCAAGCCATTCTTGCACTGTTTCATTCTTCAAAAAAAAAAAATGTAAGGTTTGTCGTTACACCAAAACCTGCAGATATTGATGAACATTTGAAATCCAACATAAGGCCTTATCACCAGGAGTGGCAGTTAGTCCACTTCTTTTATATTCCCAGAGGTGCGGCAGTTATACCATGTGGAGGTTGTATTGATACTCCAACACCCCGCCTCCATCGTAGCTTGGGGGAATTGAACCTGAGACCTATGCTCTGATACCATGTAAAGTTTGTTGTTACACCAAAACCTGTAGATATTGATGAACATTTGAAACCCAGCACAAGGCCCTATCACCAGGAGTGGCAGTTAATCCACTTGTTTTATATTCCCAGTGGTGCGGCGGTTATACCATGTGGAGATTGTACCGATACTCCAACACACCTAAGAGAAAAATACACAATGTATTTCATGTATCTTTCCTAAAGAAAGAAGTAGGCCAACAAATATTTGTATTAGAAGAACTTACACCCCCTCATGATGAAGGCCATTTGGTCCTAGTGCCAGAAAATGTTTTATAGACCAGAGAAAGAAGGCCAAGGAACATGACCATTAAGGAATATCTGGTGTAGTGGAAAGGGTTTCCTAGTGAATATGCCACTTGGGAGGGTGAGCAAATTTTGCAACACCATGGATTGCTTCTACTTGAGGACAAGAAAACTTGGGAGGGGAGGACTGTCATGTCCCTTCCTTGAAGGACATTAAAATTATTGACCTTGTCAATTCCTAATGGTTTAAAAATGAATTAAATGAATTCTTCCTATGGAATTTTGATTAATTAATACTCTGGAGGCATGTGTTAGACTAAATTCATAATTCTGGTTATTTGTATGTAATTAATTAATTATTAAATGAGTTTTCAATTTTCTAGAATATAGGAGGGCGCATTAGGAAAGCCAACTTTCTTAGGATGAAAAATGGAAACAATACAAAAGAAGGTAAAAGAAATCTGACATAAAAAAGATATAAACTATCAAAAGAAAGGAAAATCAAGGAAATTATAAAAGAAGGAAACTGTAGGAAAAACAATCAGTCATAAAGCAGGAAAAATTTGGTCAAGGAGCACACAATTTACACTTTGGTTGAATGATGCAAGAAATGAAACAACACCTAAAATCTTAACTTTCTAATTTCCGCAAGGAAGGAACACTCATGGCTTAGGGCTAGGGTTTGCAAGTGGATAACTTGCTCAACAGGTTGGATGACTTGCTAAAAAACTCACTCTATATATAAAGAAATGTTTCCAAGTCCTTTGCAATTATTGTTTATCATTATTCTCTTGATGTTGAGTTAAGCATAGCTTCTTGTCTGAGTGATGTGCCTCAACTACCTTGGGTGATGCACCCTAAGATTTCCTATTCCGTTTTATCGTCCCTTCTATTCTTCAATGAAGCCATAGAGAGATAAGGAGAAACAATTGAATAAAAATATAAAGCTCAAAGATCCACTATTTAGTGTTGGAAATTGAGCTCTAGTGAAGGAGACTTCACTTATGCTCTCTAGAATGTGAGATTGGTGCCAGGTGTTGGTTTCAAGCCTCTAATCTTCAGTGTTGGGAACCATTGAGGGAGATCAAATGCTTAAAACTATTTATGAGATTTTCATATTATTCTAATAATTATGATCTCTAATATACAATAATAATTTTGCTCAATAAGGTCATAATTCCAAATTTTCAATGAGAGAGGCATTCCAATGCTCATTTAATGAGCCCTTTGTAAGTTTTTATGCACCGATAGTGATGTAATGGCCACGATAATGATTTATGAGTTTGATGCTGATTAATATGGTCTTATAAACCTATAATAATCATTAGTTTCATATCTTATAAATTACAAAATCAAATTTAATCTTTATTTGCTTACTTATGATCTTTAGCTAGTTAAATTTGACTAGTTTTATTGTTTTCGATGCCATGACTGTTATGTATGATAAAATTTGATTATGTAAGTTGATGTAGGTCATAAATTCAACTCACAACTAATTAAAATGCACAAAACCATAATTCATTGATTCTGTACATTATTTGAGAGGCCTCCTCTACACAGGAAATCGCCTGGCCAAATTCTTCTAGTTTTTCCCAAACATCCCCAAACTCTCCCAAGATGTCCATAACTATTATGTACCTAATTAAATGGACATTTTGTTCCTAAATATATACTGATATCTCTCCTAATCCTGCCTTATCCTTGGTTTCTTGGAATTGACTGTTCAAATCTTAGTTTGCACCGGTTGGGACACCTAGAAGCCTGGTAGTATACTTGAGCCTAGATGATGCTCAAAAAATAAAATGGTGTAACATCCAGGTGCCTAGGGATATGAAATTTCAATTTCCAAATCCTTCTTTTGGTTTTTCCCAATAACCCTCTTCCACTCTCAGTTTATGTCTTTATTACATATGTTTTTCCTTGTTGAAGAAAGTGCTTGATCATTTTGTAGAATTTTATTCGACTTTTGATAATATAAATAGTAAGAGTTAATATTTCATATCTAATTTAGACCAGGGATATTAAAAGAACATAACTTAAGCCATCTCCAAAAATCCCAACCCATTACATTTTTATAGGTTCTATTGGTCAATTTTACATCTTGTGCTAACTACCCCATAAATGGACAAAAAATCTAACTAACTAACTGACCTTATAGTCATACTTCGTAAAAAAAATTCTTTTACTCAAATTCTTCCCAAAATTTTGGAGCTGGTCATTTCAGCATCCACTCTATCACAACCCCATTCACACCTTAACCAATTTCCAAAACTTAAGGATCAAAACTAACCATAACTTACCTAGGGCCAACAAGCTCCCAACACTCACATGTGTCTCATCCCAATACATTTCAGACATAAACCTATGGTGTATTCAACTTGGCCCGAAAATCATTAAAGTTTTTTTTTTCACTTCCTCAACCTATCACTAAACATATTCTTTAACTCTAGAGACATTTTGGACACTTTCAAAACTGGTATGTTATGAAAAATCTACTACAGTAGCATCTCAAACTTTTCTGACTTCAACATGGACTAGTCAAATTTTCACAGTCACCTACTCTGCATATGCTTGAAGTTCTGCGACACAATATATTCTTCATTGTTTCTATGTCCATAGTTTATTCACCTGCTGCTATAATAATTTGTGCTCAACAACCTTACTCATCTTCTTGACTAGTGACAACGACTTTAAGGAATTACACAAACCAATGAGACTTGTCTTTGCTGCATGAAGCTTCTATGTTATATCTTGCATCTCCACATCATCCATTAGGGCTTCCCATGCTTGGGAAACCGCTTCATATTCCTTATCACATTATTTCTCAGCCTCTTGAATATGTCAAATATATTCTTCAAGCTGCTTCAATTGCTCTTCTAGTACCTCAAGAGGTGTACTGGGAAGACACTTAGATTATAAGGCCTCAATATTTTGTTAGAAGTCATTAGCAACTTCCCCTAACTTGATAATGTGTTCCTAAGAAATAATTTTATGTGTGACCCCAACCTCTGGAACATCCTATCAGGAAGCAACAACGACTTGATCTAGTCATTGTCGATCATTCCACAACTGATTTGTTTTCTTGTATTTTTCTTCTAGCTTACTTTCCAATGTAGCCACTGTGTTCTTCGACTGCTTCAACTAATCATAAACCAAATGATCCCGTTCCTTGATTTCATCAACTACCACTTGCTGAAATTTTTGCAATATGTACATAAGGAGCACAAACATGTCCAACTCAACCATTAGAGGAATTTTGGGGTCTAAAATGGGCCTCCTAAGGAAAATAATAAAATAATAGTTAAAATAATAAAATAATATTAATTAATTTTGGAGGAAGAAAGAAAAAAATTACTTTTTGTGTTCGTATTTTCGACATATCTCCCTGTGTTTTTACTCAAATTTCAATCGGGAGAGCTCGTTGGATGCGGAATTTGATTCCGCATCGAACGAGTACCCACATTGCATACTTTTGACGGACCCCGCTACCCCAAAAACAAGAAATACCTGAAAAAACGTGATGATGACATCATCATCACGTTTTTTCAAGTATTTCTTGTTTTTGGGGTAGGGGGGTCTTTCAAAAGTATGCAGTGTGGGTACTCTTTGGATGCGGAATCAAATTCCGCATCCAACGAGCTCTCTCGATCGAAATTTGAGTGAAAACACAATGAGATATGTCGAAAATACGAACAAAAATAGTTTTTTTTAATGACAAATATGCCAATTCAACCATTATGGTTGACTTATTTTATTGAAATTCTATTGGTTCTTGAATTCCAACTCACAAAAACTTATTTTGGCACGTTTTCTTATAAGGCCCATTTTAGACCCCAAATTTCCTCTAATGATAGGAAATACCCTGAATGGAATCATTCATTTCCAATGTGTGCAAATTGAGGGATTTGGGAATTACATGAACCCTGTGACGCTGTCATGGTGGTTGGATTTCAGTTGAGTGGACATCAAAGATGGAAAATTCTATCGATGTTGACACCTTCTTACTGACTGTGACCCTTACTTCTTTCACCACTTTATAAAGAGTCTGAAGCAACTTGGATACTTATTTGAAGAACTCAGTCTTTCGTGCATAAATAATCTATAATCATCATCAGTTAGAATGAGAGGAGAATATTCCTTGATGGGAATTTGCTTCTTTTTACCATTTTCCACCATTTGTATAGTCTTATGATCAACCCCTAGACCTAGATTTGTTGGGGTAGCACTTGAATCATTCTCACTACTATGTTGAGAGATGAGCAAGTTTTCCTCCTGTTATGGGACCCTTTGTTGGGTCTTCGATTTACCTTCCCATCATGGCTAAGTTTCAGCAAATAGTTGGTTATTTGTGACAGGGAACTTCCAATCCTACAATCATTCCTAAAGTATAGCATCAAGTTCGTCCTCCATTAACTTGAAAGGGGTAGCTAACCATTGATGTTGGGGATCCCGCCACGGCTAGAGATAGACGTGGTGAGCCCTTGCAGTATATCGAATGATGTTTTAATAATGCTATACAGTAGAAACTTCAATCCTTTACTGACGATCAACATGATTCCTTAATGCGTCGGCATGCATGTAAAATTCAATATTATTATCTTGTTTCCACCAGCGATTTCCATCAAACCACAATTCTAGTATGGGGGCCCACGACACTGGACATTGACCTCCATCCCTTGATAATAAGGGGGTTTTTCCATGGGAAAAAAGAAAATGAGAATGAGCAATCATGAATAAGTAAATGGATTACCTTTCTCCTGCACATCAACAACATCAACCAATAGCTCATTGAGCAGAAACATTGCCCAATTCAGTTGAACCCCTGCAACACATTGCTCCGCTACTAGAATAACACTAGAAATGTGCTAGTTTGGTCGCATATTCCACATTATTTTTCTCCACAAGGATTTGGCTATGAATTTTGCACCCTAATCCTCAATAGAGGTGATATCAAAGTCGTGCTTATCCTGCATGAAATTAGATTTATCCTTCATCCTGGTGGAAAGGCTCTTATCTTGCTCCTTTCCAACAATGAATGATGCTAGATCAACCCCTGGCTTAGGTAATCCCATGATAGAAACTATTAAGTTTACATCCTTAGAAATATAGGTATTCAACAAAAGACAACCTCCATGGAAGAAAACCAACAACTGCTTGACACAAGTATTGACTTCACCAATTTGGATAAAATGGGGCATATGCATGGGTCACAGAATGCTAGAATTCTTCAATCCATGAGCCCATTCCATGGGGACCAACTAAATTGTCCCACCTTCACTTAGTTGCACCAAATTCATGTACTTTGATGTTTGAAACTTAGGGAAATTCCTTAATTCATTGTCGAAGAATGACAATTTCTTTAGATTATTCATGATATATGCATACGCATGAACCCCTTTGGGGATGAATGGTTGTATGAGTTTATACTTGGCATTATTCTGAACCTCTACATATGGAGCATCATCCTTCTGAGGTGGAATATATCCCGATAAGAGGTTTGCAGATCCTAACCTTGAAGCCTTTGTGTCATGGGTAGCTTTAGATCTCAACTCTGGAAAAATGACTTGACCTTTTATTTGTTTCTTTCTGGGTGGATTTACAGGGGTGGTCTAGAAACAACCTATGGTACCTCCTCAAAAATTGGTATAGATGATGGCATCTCTATAGTAGATCCCCTAACAATGCTAGAAATTAATACGGGTATCTCCATAGATAGAACTTGCAATGCATAGACCTCTTGGATTTAGAAACTGTAGAAAACAAACTTTATCAATACACTTCACAATTAGACATGATGAGTTGGAGAGAAAAATAGTTGAACCCTTTTTGAATTGATTTACACACACAACAAGGAGGCTTGATCATATGGCAAGTTAATTTGACTTGATCTTGTCAATAATTACAAAGGTGGTAGCCAATCCATACACACGCGTGAGTCCTTTTGGGAATTTATTACAGGATCCATTAAAGCCACCACTACTTTCACCATAAAAGTATTTACTTACCATGCATGAATTATGAAATTGAAAAACGAGAACACCACCAAATTTCAATGTGACACAAAACTAGCACCGACAAATGGGAAAATTTAAAGGTCATGATTAGGACTGTAATCAACAAATCGACATCAACACACAAACTATGCATTATATACAAGACTTGATTGATAGTTTTACTTTTCAACATTTTTTTTTTGCAATCTCAGTTGAGAAAAGTGCGACTATCCTTATAAGGTTTTAGACTACTTCCATTCACTAGGCCTTCTAGGAGTGTGCCATCTAGATTTTTCAACTAAACTGCACCCCCATCTGTAATGAAATTTACAACGTATGGTCCCAACTAGTGTGTTTGAAGCTTACTTTGATGCTTTAAAAACTTACTGTAATAGAGAAGAACAAAGTTGTCATGCTGGAATTGCTTGAACTTCATATGTCAATCATGCCAAGCCTTCTATCACTCCTTCTCGACTTGTTGGTGGTATCCCGCAAGGAACCGATCTTCTTCTAATTGTAAGATTTGTGATAGTATCTCATCAACTGCACCAACATCCATCATCTTAGTAATTGCAGCTATTCTTAAGCTCAAGATAATATATTCCATGGGCATGACAACCTTTTTCCCATAAACCAATCTGAATGTAGTCTTCCCAATCAACTTCTTACATGTTGTTATATAATACACTATAGGTATTTTGAGATACCAATCATCACAATTCACATTACAAAACTTAATAAGTGCATTCTTCAAATTCTTATTAAAAGCTTCAATAGTTCCATTCGATTGCAGACACGAGGGATTCACTTAGTGAAACTATGTCATAGCACCTTTTTTCACGGGATATTAAAGAATAGCCCTAATTTCCCTAGATATTGATATTTAATTACAAAAATCCTTTTGTTAACCCCCCCCTCTCAATACATATTTCCAATTTAAAACCCCTGTTTTTACAATATATTTCTTATTTCTACTAGAAACCCCTTTTTATACCCCCCAATACCTATAAAACCTCCATACCCCATTCCCCTCCCCCCCAATACCTACAATATATTGACCTTATTTTTCACAATTAAAAACCCCCCTTTATGAATGAATGTGATAAGATATTGATCAACAAGGTGAATCCCCCATAATTGCAGGTGATACATTGTTGTCTTCTGGTGTTGCATATGAAATTCTTCAGTCATTTTTTCAATCAATTTATTTACAAAAATAAATACCTTGGTTGCTTACTAGTATTATTGGGAAGCCAAATCTATTCACCACATTGTCGAAGAAGAACATGGCAGACGTCACAGCAGTATAATCATTTACTAGTGCCACCTCAGCCCATCTGGTTAAATAATCTTTTTTTTGTAATTATGTACTAAGCACCTATTCATTTACCTGGTGGGTTAATAGATACCAAAAAATAAAACCCATTTATTGAATGCCTACAAAGTCACCTGTGGTACTAATGGCATCTCATCCCTCCAGGATGGTTTCCCTGTTCTCTGGTAGATGTCACAACTCATACAATACTCAGTTGCATCCACATGGAGTGTAGGCCACCACAACCTTTCCTGCAAAATATTTTGTGTTGTTGATTTTCCTGCATAATGACCTCCTACCACTCTGGCATGAGCTTCAACTAACAACATAGGTCACTCATGTCCCAAGACACAACAACAAAATACCTCACCTATTCTTATCTTATACAACTGCCCAACTATAAGTTGGAAGTTTGCAGACTTTACCACCAACTGTTTGTTCTGTGCTCTATTGAAGCCTTTTGGTGCCCTCCCGGTAGTCAATAAATGCATATTGTCTTCATAATAATAATTGACCATTTTCACTATCAACAATTGTGCATCGGGGAGATTGTCATCTAAACCGGTGGGTTCTTCCCCAATTTCTAACCATGATAGATGGTATAGAACTGCATTCAATCTTCCTAGATTTACAACAATTTCAAAGTCAAATTCTTAGAAGAGAAGGAGCCAACAAAAGACCCCCCCACTCCCCAACACTGGCTTATTAACTAAATATTTCAACGTAGAATGATCTGTAAACATATTAAAATGACCACCCAGTAGGTAATGTCAAAAATTTTGGAGTGCATATACCATAACAAGTCCCTCCCATTCTGTTGTTGTATCATTTATTTCTACAATGCAAAATTTTCTACTAGCAAATGCAGTTGGGTGGTCGATAGATCCCTCACCTGGTTGCACAAGTAATATATTAGTGGAGGGTTTTCCCAAAGTATATCATGTGTTCTATGGTTCGATTTATGTCTTTGGATTATTGATGAGATTTATATGCATTGTTATTGTGGATTAAAATTTTTAAGTTCAATTATCTTCATATTTCGATCAATCACTAACAGTGTAGGCTATTCATATTTATGTTGAAAACATGTTTGTTGGTGTCCTGTCAAGAAGAAGAGTGTGCCATTGTTCTTCGACTTCCTAGGCAATTGTTGAGAAGTAATTACCAAACTAGGCCCTCTGTTCATGCATACACTTTTTTATATGGTTAGTGAGCATTTTTTTTTCTACGGTCATTATTGAATGTTTGTGGGGCTATGTTTTGTGATGTGATGGTGATATTAATGTTGTCTAGTGGAATGGTTATTTATCCCTTGTTTATTTGCTCTTTTTGGTGTGAAATATGTTAATGAGATTGGATGATTAAAGATGTATCGATAGAACAAGTATATAGAGAATTAGGGATTTTCATGCCCAATGTCAATATTTGAGAATTGTTCAGTTATGGACTTGGAGATACTTAAAACCTAGGACTCTATTTATCGGCACATGGAAAACATCATGGGGGCTTCACTCAATGAATCTCTAACATAGAAAATTTGTTCGTGGCATATGAAAAAATACCCCTAATTTCAGTAAATATTGGAAAATACCTCTCAAAATATTTTTTTTAACCCCCTCTCAATATGCCTTCCCAATTTAAAGAAACCCTTTTTTCCCTATATATTATATGTATCCATTTTTTCATTTACATTTTTTATGCCCCTTTAAATATCTACCTAGTATATTGACATGATACCCCTCTTATGACCCCACATGCATTCTACAATGCACCTTGATTATTTCGATGTATATTGTGGATGCACATTACTTCAACCACAATGCAATTACTCAACCACATATCATTATGATTTGTGGTAGCTAATGGTCTAATGAAGAGATGGGATATCAATTCTTGTATGTCACTAGAGCCAATGCGCATAGTACATACTTTAAATTCAATGTTGTAGGCTCCCAAATGCTGACTAAGCCTCTTGTGGGCTGGGTATACAAGTCCTTATTGAGTCCTGTAGCAAGCACTAGGAGGCTGACTAAGCCTCCTAAGGCCTGTAATAGGCGTGCTAGTGGCCCGGGTTTCTAAGCCCCAAGGCCTAACGAGGGCCTATAACAGGCCTTGGGAGGCTTAGAGCCTTCCAGGGAAACCATCAACATCATAAAATACTCATTTTTTATTATCATACTACTGCAGCATGGAGTGTCCTCCTCAAACCCAAAATAGCTAGGACTGCCTCATAGTTACAATGTTATAAGAAAGTCTCCCACTTCCATGTTAGATGCCCCCGAACTTACTCAGAAATGATATGTAAAATGTTGGAGCCCTTCTCCTTCTCCCTAAGAGAAGTATGCTTCTAAATCATAGCATGGGAGGGGGGACCTAAACCCAACATTTCATTTCATGATTGTTAAGTATAGTGTTGACATGCCTTGGTGATGAATATAGGTGATGGATGGGGGAGGTCATTTTTACACCCATCAAGGAAACCAAAATAAAGGAAGGGGGTTCTTAGTGCTCACTACCCTTCCTCGTCACCTCATTTGGACTTTACTTAAGGGGGTATTTATTGTACCATTCATTTGATGATCCTACATGTCCTTGGACCTAGTAAGGAGATTGGTCTTCCCACAAAAAAATATTGAGCCAATTTTAGAGGAACCAATCAAACCCCATAGAGCCCAGTCTAATTAAGTCTTGGCACAAACTTAAAGGACTCTTCTCCTAAACAAGAACCTAGGAAATCCATGTCCACAAAGGAGAAAAGAACTTGTACTTCAACAGGTAGTTTCACATTAAACCTTGTTATGCCATTTTATACCTAGGCATCTATGGATGTTAATTATCTCCAAATATGTTGAAACTTTAAAAAGAATTCAACCTAGATGAGTGGGAATTATACAACCATTGAATTCCTTGGAGGATAACAACTTTTTAACATATATTTTCATGCAATTCTAAGCCCCTTTCCTGTTACCAAATGACAAATATTTTTCCAACTACTTGAAATTGAGTGTTCCCTTTTGTTACAAGAAAATATTTTGTGCCGATGTTGATAACCAGACTACCTAATTTTATTTCCTAATAAATTATTTATAAGGAAAATAACAAGACTAGAATTACTGCTTAGTATGGAGTTATCAACTTAACGTAGATTCAGAAACAACTTTCCTAAACTAGTTATTAGCACTTTGCCAGAGTTGAATTCACAACAATTTTCTTTAAATTGAAGACATTTTCTTTTTAATGGCTCTCTTGAACCTCTATATGTGCTTATTGCATACAAGAATCATTTCATCGCTAGGGAATATAGTTTCTATGAGAATGCATAATTATCTAGTAGTAAGATCATATTTCCTGACCAGTTTGGATGGATGGGAACTTTGGATATGTCAAAGCATGGGCTTCAACACCATATGAGTTGGAGGGATACATGTAACCACTGGATTACAATCCAACACTCCCTTACCATCTAGCCATCTAGAACAAATAAGCACATGCACAAATCTCATCCATCATGGAACTTGAGCCATGTAAAACATATAGTAAAATTGTTTGAAAAAATTAATTTCAAAGTTGATAAGATGAAAATAAAGGGGTTAAAACTTGGTTTAGTATCTATTGGAATTAGGAAGGCATATGTTTTCATAATGTTCAAATCATTTAACAAAACATACTTTATAGTTATCGTTACTTTCTCAGCTATGTTCTTTTTGGGAGAGGACAATGACTGTGTTGGAATCAAAAGAATGCGAGCACATTTTCTTTTTTAGAGAAACTACTTTTTCTTCAAAAAAAATCTCAAACTGTTGTCGACAAATGGAGTATTTTTGGCTAGATAAACTAAAGCAGCAAGGTTATTGTTCCTAATAACATGAAATAAATCTCAAACAAGTTGATTCAATCAGAAAAGCATGATATTTCTAAGTTTATAGAAAATAAGCTAGCCTCTGGAGTGGTTACAAAGACATCAAAGTTCAAAAGAATACCTATTTCACCACAAATTTTAGGATATATGAAAATTTTCCAATGGAAAAAGATCCGATATGGTTTTTGGAAATGCTACAAAATTCTTCCTAGGTGAATCATAAGGCAATGACTTTAAAGGTTTAGATGCCATTTCTGAAAACTCTTCTTCCTCAGATGCATCTACTATTACATGAACCTTTAAATATGTTAAGAAAATGAGATTTTTGAATGAAAAAGATAGATGAAACCATCACAGGTAATTTACATACTCTAGAGAGGATTACAACAAAAATTTTGGGGAGGTTGATATTTTTAAGCACCCAAATAGATTATGTTGTTAATAATCATGATTCATAAGACAACCATACACTACAATCAAGCCTACACATGTAAAAATTAAATTGAATTTATTCGTAGTAACATCACAAGATAAATTCATGTAGAACCCTACATTTTCCAAAACTTGTTCTGGTATAGTGTTTGTGCAGTTATACTGCAACACAACATGGTTAGAAAATGCATGCTTCACAACATTCACTGCATACTATGCCATCTACTTCAGTTAGCTCTACAAGTGGGGAGGACTACAAACACAAGAAATAAAATGTGATAACTGAATAAGTATATGACAAATGAAAATAGATCATGACCTGACACGGAATACTTCCAGTCTACTAAAATTCAAATGAAATTAAAAATTAAAAACCCATAGTATGAGGAATAAAGTCAAGTAATTTTTCATGTGTTTATGCAATTGAAGTAACAATAGCGTGCCCAACATTTTTTGTCGCTACCCTTTTACCAGGGGATTTCTTCTCTTTTAAGGGCTGCTGTTTTACCTCATTTGAAACAACTCCTAGGTTGAAAGGTTCTTCACTAGCCTCCTATACATATAGAGAGACAAATGACAAGCAAGTCAACGATTCATTTATAATACAAAGGTAAGAAATAACCTAACAAAATATTGCATAAATTACTTACATAGGCCTGTAAACTTGCTTCAAGGTTAATGGGTGGAAAGTGTAAGGTACCATAAACAAAATCTTTCAAATCCCTTCCATTGTTATCTAAAGAAGCTTCTCCACCAAGAGCATTTAGGTAGAGTGTTTCCCGATCGTGAACCTGAAGGCTCAAATCTAGTACAGATTTACATTTAGATTTCACAATCACTTTAAAGTATCTTTTTCATTGTTTCTTGTTGGTAACCAATGTGATCAAGGAGAATGAAGTATCCCCCCACAATATTTTTAGGACAGACGACAAAAAAAAATAAAGACATTGTAGAATCACACCATAAAGTGCAAACCACCATCCTAAAACTAACTTATAACTTAAAAATGTACCAAGAGAAACAAGTAAACCATAAGAATGAAAAAGAATCACAGTCCTAGCAATTTTTTTATTTAAAAACATAATAAGAAAACAATCTCAATCATAATATTAGAGCTAGTTCACTCCAAAATATAGCAATCGTCACCTCATCATCATTGTCAAAGAGACACCACCACAATCTTTCAAATATGCGAGGCTCTACAACATATTGACAACAAACATCAACATATCTTCACCACAATCATTAACACAATACATCATAATGCATGATCTTCAAAATGAGTTTATATACCAAATATAAATACAGAATATGCACCTTTAGTGATTCAACTAGTGCCCCAAACTTTTCTAGTACACTTACAGGTTAGTATAAATTGTGGTTAGTACCGGGTTAAAAATAACCATATTTCGTATCTAAGAAATCATTTATATATTTTGTAGACTTAAAAATACTATATATGCATAGATCATTGCAAAAAAAAAAAGAGCTAGCTGTGTGGGTGCATAAAGACCTTTTTCAAGTTTATGCAGAAATAAGACTTCTCATTAGACCAAACCTATACAAAAGTACGCATAGAGTTCACACTAAAATATTGAATTAAAGTGACTGATTTTTTAATTAATATAAAATATATCCATTGATATTAACTAATTGACATAATACTAACCAATAACATCTAACAATTATCATCTGTCACTTGAATAATAATGCAAAAGCATCCAATAGGTTGTTTTAGCTTTAAAAATTGAACAAAGGCGAAAGCACAAGTAGGGCTCTTAGGAATAGAGAAAAAGGAAGGTTGGCAGTCCATACCCTATTATAGTCTAGGTATTTATAAAAATATAGGTATCCTGGAGTCTGATCTCTTTAAGAAAAATATTAGTATGCCTTGGCCTTTTTGAAGGGGTTGGTGGGGGAACTTTAGTGTCCCATTGCTTCAGTATACTTATCTCCATCTATATTCTACACATCACCAAAGGAACCCCCTCTCTCCTGTGCTCAATGCGAGATGTGATATGTAATTGATTTATGAATCTACTTGAACTTGGTTTTGGGAAAACTTATATGACAACTTTAGAGGAACAATAGTGTTAGTACTCAAAATTTTCCTTTGGATGTATACAAAAAAATCATTCGGAAAAGCATGATATGATATGTACTCAACACCCAACTTTTTCAGTAATTTATTTTCCTCTTCGCAGTTGTCCAAGAGGATGTTATTAGTTAAAATTAATTTTTCTTTAAGTAACCTGCACTTGGTGGGAAATATAAATTTACATTGTCACGAGTCATGCAACAAATATATTTTCATCACTAAATTAATAGGTGCTTGATGGTTAGTTACTTCAGTAATGTCAAGAATCACATGTCTGACATGCCCTACATTCCTTTTAGGTTGTACAACAACATTGGTGTCCCTAGTTAGGTAGACCTTGATCTATGCCCAAAGAGAGGAGTGGTGGAAGAAATTTACAAGATTTTGAAGAAGGCATTGACAATATTAGCATCATTCCCCATCTCATATTTTTGGAATGCGTTTAACAAAATTCCCTCCATGGCATGGGTATCCCATTAGAAATCATCAATTCCAAACTCTGTATCATCGTTTTAATTCATGACCGGTGAAGAACTGGTGTTACTATATATGTTTTGAATTGGTGACTTGGGATGTCATGGAAACTGAATAGTGTCTGACTCAACCATGATTTGTATGCTTACTCTCTGATATCTACCCATTTAGCAACATTTTCCCAATTTGGCATTGTATTGGGTGCAACAAGAGATGGTAGACAAGTTGATAATCGCCAAAATCTTGATTGCAATTTTTTTTATCATTAAATGGATTATATTAGTAGAAAGAATGGATTTATCATGTTGAAGCATTATACCAAACATTTATTAGAAGATCAGAATTTTTTTCGAATAATATAGATGCAATAAACCACTTCATAAAGAACATTTGGAATTAAGCAATATATTTACATTAATTGCAGTGAAAAATTTAAAAATACAGTTACCATTTAACATTGATGTCCACCCTCCAGATTTAGAGTGGGGGTTTGGTGGCAAAAGAGCTTCATCCTTTTTAAATATAGTAACATGCAAATACTTCTCTCAATCATTCAATCATCCTTACATATATTTTGCTCAATCATTCAATCATCCTTGCAAATCCTCCACTCTAGTTTTAATTTTACACAAGTATCAAGAGTCCTGCATTTTATGGGCTCATGATTCCAATATCAATCAACATGATGGAATCTGATATACTTAGGGACTACATAGGATTTTGTGAGAAAATCATGGGTTATTTTTTTATTTACCCTCCCACTATGCATAGGTATGGTAAAAAATAATCATATCCATTCTTGGATGAGACGGATTTGCACATTAATGTGGGTTGCTTGGCGAACTTAGTTTATCATGTTTTTAAGGTCATCAAAACCAACATTCTTTGAAAAATTCTACATTTGATTTATATAATAACAAAGGAGGGATTTTGGAATGTGTAAGACATAATATTCATGGCTTCATGGCTTCAAAATCTGTTGGCTATGAGTGACCTTCATCCTGCAATATTGCTAATGTTGGAGTTGTACAAACAAATTTCAGTGAAAATTATATTTTTTACACTAGTTTGTTCAAAGACATAGAATATAGTTAGACCACAAATGTGTCTGTTAAAATTAATTTTTAATGTGCTCTTAAGCCGCTTGATTTTATCATCTTGAAATGCTCATTTTTTGTTAAGGTTATCAAAACATGGATGATTTAGGTAGATCATTAGAATAGATATTTTAGTTCTCTAATCCATAAAGGTTTTTCCATATAACCATTTGTATTCCTATAATGACTAAAACCTCTGTAAAATTGATTATTCCCAATGGATTTTGCAACATTGTTTATACTTTGATTAACAAGCTCTTGAATTTGTTTAGCAGGGAATTGAAGAGGGGGCTTTCATTGACTCATTGTCGCTCACTCCCTTGGAAAAAATTGGGAAGCTAGTGGATGCTTTTCTTATAGAGGTGGCTCCATATGTGAATCTCAATCCCACTAGATTCCATTCATTAGAAAAATATATACCAAATTATGCAAGGCTATATAATGTCGTTTTAAATAGAGCCATGCATGTATTCTTGAAGGTATGTACTAAATCTCTTCCTAAGTACCTTGAGCTAAATATCTGGTAGTTTTAAATTGGAATGTTGTTTTAAAAAGGGAGAAAAATTAAAAGGAATTGCATAGAGAATTTTGCAGTGTAGATCATAAAATTTATTCATACACAATTATCTCCAAAAAACGTGGATGAAACTGTCACAAAGGTCTCGGTTTTTCTCCAATGATTTCCCTTCTTCAAATCGTCCTTTCTCATTTGATGAGTTAATTAATGAAATATATGATTCCCTAAAACCTCATTTGAATTAGTTTCTTAAGAATTCCAGTCCCTGCATTAGTAGAAAGAGAAATGTTATCTTCTTGAATATCAATTTCTATGAAATATTTCTACCAAGTTACAATATTCCCAAGTATGACTATGTAACATGTTTGTAGTTCAAAATTTTCTAGGCCATTGAATGAATTTATTCATATATGGGAATTAATATAATATCTATTTATCCATGATACACATTAGAAATTTAGATTGAGATAAACTCTTAATGGTTTTCATTTTTCAAATCCCATTTTTACATCCATATGGTAGAAAATAATACTACTTCTTGACAATTGTTTGTTATGCAACCAAGTCCTAGAAATAACATAAAAGAGAAAAAATAGACAAGAAGAGAGTAATCCACGCCTTAACAATGAAGACCAGAGATAATTAGCAATCCTCTTTGAGGGAGGAACCTCCTTACATAATGTACTGAGTACATAAGACACGATACAATGATGACTAAAATGAAAATATCTCCTTCGTATATATCAGAGACTAAGGTGTACAATAACAACTAATAGACACAAGGCGACCTGAATAATATGTAATACGCCACAACATAGGGGGTAATGTTCCACCTTATAGGGGGAATGTGCCCAACATTTAGGGATTAACATGATCCTCCCCTTCAGACAAGCATTTTCCTCAATGCTTGGATGCATATGTATGAAGGACTCATCCTCTTATGTCAAATACATAGTTGGTAATTTCTTCCACTTGATAAGGTACTCAATAATAACATGATTTCATAGTTGTTTGGTCCTTGTTTTGATGATTTGTTCAGGTTCCCATATGATTTGTTCTTTTTTCAAAACTCCTTTAATGATGATGTTGTTCTGCATGTAGTTTCATATTTTTTTCTAACATCGTTGGGATTTGGAGGACTGTTTTCTAGTGCTCTATGTGATCTGCCACTGCTTGAACTGTATATTTTCTTGTCACTGCTTCAGCCATCTGCTCGATTTCATTCTTCTAGACATAGGGGTATTTTTAAGTTCAAATTCTAAAAGGAACGCTTCCCATATTTAAGTAAATAGCATTGTCCAAATATCGAATAGGTGGATGAATTACTGGAATATCTTAAAATACCTTGGAATAATTTTTAAGGACCCTTTGGATATATGGAGAAATATGACCCTTACATATTTGAAAATCTAGTGAGTATAATTGTGTAATTACACCTTCTTTTCCTTTCCTTAATAGTGCTTTCATACCATTAGAGCTGGTCACCTTGCTTGGTTTCCCTGTGATACCATTTAACACAAATTATTTTCCTTCCAGGAAAATTTCATGAAAAGCTTCCAAAAATTAAAAGCCAATGTTTCCAATGATTGTAACCATTGAACTCCTAACACAACATCAACACCCCCCATTGGGATAGAAATCATGGGACTATTCAATACATATTACCCCAGAGTAAGATTGATATTATGGAATTTTCCTGAACAATTGATGGTTCCTCCATCTGCAATCATTACTTGAAATTTTGTTGCATGGATACAATTAAGTGTAAATTGAATGACTTGGAAAGAGAGTTTTCTTCCATGACACATGCAATGGAGAGGAAAAATAAAACTAAGGAAGCACTGGGTAGTTGGTATTTTAATTTCATTTCAAAGTTTAACTGCAAATTCATGTCTCATGTGTGGGACTCTCAAGAAAGTACTATTGTTTTAGGTCATATTTGGGATGGTATAAGCTTAGAAGCTACAAGGAGTTCTAGAAATCAGCACAACTCTTCAACTAAATAAGTTCCAACTCAACCAACCATCATTGCTTTTACGCAGCTGAAATTTGTATAAAAAATCCCAAATAATACTTGTCAAGCATTGTTCATTTATCCAACATCTAATTTAAGTGAACAAATTATCCTGGCCGTGCTTGGGATTCTAGTTCATACATATTATGATTCATTTCCCAATTTTGAAGTTATTTATTACACTAAGAAAGTATAAATACCTTCTTATTGAGGACTTATGTATGAGAATGATAATGTTATTCTTGTAATTCTAAGTCCCATGGTGTTGGAATCGTAATCCTTGGGTTATGGTTCCACGTTATTTGTAAATAACAGGTGTAGAAGATGAAGAGACTCCTAGGGAATCCAAAGAGTTGTTTGAAGGTGAATTCCAGTAGTCATATACATTGTATAAATAAATTATTTCTATTATGAATAGTATCGTGCGGGAGTTATTCTGACAACTTGTCATATTCTCCATCTTCCATAACTTCTTTCCCATTCAGTTTGCCCTTTTCTCGACAGTCTGAGTGCATGTTTTTATTCTCTAGCAAACTCTTCCTGGTATCCATTCTCTCCTACATGCTCTCTCTTCATGCGTTCAAGTTGAATTATAGAGGCTGGAGTTTCTTACCATTTTAATGAATTTTGTGTTCCCAATGAAATAATTTAGAGTGTGTCCCTTGAGTGACATAGTTTCTAGAGAATACATCCACAAATTGGTGCGTTGACAATACTGTTGAATATAATTGGATGAGGCTTATTCTCACAACCACGTGAAGACCATTGAATGCATAGAGAGTGGAGCTCTCTTGAATACTAAGAATTGTTGATACATGGTGTGGTACTCCACTAAGCCACATTTTAAGACCATTGTTATGTGGTTGTTGCATTGGCATGACTAGTGCAAACCAAAAGCCTAATCTATTTTGAATAGCTTGAAAAATGGTTGGTGAAATCATTAATGCTCTCAGTATTTTGATTGATGAATGGAGCTAAGTTGAGGAATGCCTCACGATGTTGATGTCGAAGATAAGAGTTGTGTTTCACTTAAATCTGGAGCTCCTACTTTTTTTTGAGAACTATGTGTTTTGACCACATCTGGAGCTCGAACCGTAATCTGAGCCTACGACCTAGAGTGGGATCTCTTGGAGATTCTAAGAACTTGTGAGATCATCCGTTGAAGATTGTATCATTTGGTAACCTCTGCGAAACCCTAGTTTTTTTAAGTGCATTCAAGTTTGGACTAGTGTCTTGAATGTTTCCTCCTATCCACTTAACATTTGATTATATCACATTCTTTTTGGAAAATGGGTGTTGCATATTTTTATTATTTTTTAGGTGTGGTATACTCACCCTTTTTCCACTCATATTATTGCTAGTGAAATCCCTCCGTAGCTGCATATTGCCTCCACAAACTGCACTATTGATTGTTACAACATAAACTATTGTAATGACGACTATTGCAACGGTGGCTATTGCAACGTAGTCTAAAGCTCTTGAATCTCTCTACATTCTAAAGACATTCTAAAGACTTATGATGTGAGGTATCATTTTTTAGACTATTTGATGTAAAAAAAAATATATTACTAAGTGTATTGTGGAAACCCTAATTTTTCTAGTTAAAGACTTTCATATTACATTAGAGGTATTGTATTAGAGTCTATTCTATTGTGGCCATTGGTATTTAAAGAATACCTTGTAAAATTGGTAGGGACATAGAACTACACCTGCTTTGTTTTTCCCAAACATTATGGAAATCACAGGTTCATTGTACTACCAGTTAAAAGATGCATTTGTTGGATTCTTAGAGAGAAAAGAATTACTCAAAAGTCTCTTAAAGGGAGAGAACAGTAGAAGAGGATGAGGAAGAAGAAATTTCAAAGGAAGGGGGCATAAACAACTCAAATAGAAGACCAAACTTATAATGTAAGTGTTTTGGGAAGAATGGACATGAAGTAGATCAGTGTTGGGCCTCTTAGGAATCCACTAAAGAAAAAAATGACCAGAAGAGAGAAGACACAAGTAAGAACCAAGAGGAAGGTAAAGCTCCTGTATGGACTCTTTGAATTTTTGCAGATTGTAATATTGGAATAAATGAAATCACATATTTTTCATATTACAAAAATGCTTGGTTGCTTGATAGTAGTGTAACATCCCATGTGACATTTAAAAAAGATTGTTTTGAAGAATTAAATGAAATTGTAGATGGAATAATGTATTTTTCAAATAGATCCAGTCCCAAACTAGAGGGAATTGGTTCCATCACCCTCAAACTACATGGATTCCTTTATTTTTTTGTTTCACAATGATCTATATCTTCCAAAGTTGTAGAAAATAATGTTTTCCTTGGTGAATATTCAACAACAAGGCCATTCCATCCACATGTTCAATGTAATTGTAGAGATAAATAAGTACTCTAATAATTAGGTAATCAAGATCAGATATGAAGATGGAAAATTGTTGAAATTGAAGGGGCCATTCGCAAGAGCCTAAAACTTTGCTACCTCTCTCAGCATGAAGAAGGTAATGTGTCATACAATCTTTTATAGACTGATATATATGGTAATCTAAACTATATTGGTATTCACTTGTTGAGAAAAAATGGTGGTTAGGGTTTTCCAACCATTCCTAAGAAGATGAAAAAATGTGATGCATGCATATTAGGAAAACATAGTAAGCAACCATTTCAAGAGTCAACATTTAGAGTATGCAGAAAGTTAGAGTTGATTCACTCTAACCTATGTGGCCCGATGCCTATTCCTTTTTCCAATGGTAATAAATATCTCATGAAATTTTTTATAACTACACCAAAATGTGTTGGGTATAAACGTTGAAGAAAAAATCTGAAGCATTTCAAACATTCAAAAATTTTCATACATGGATATAAAATCAAGCATAATCTCATATTGGCACACTTCATACTAATAATGGAAAAGAATACACTTCTAATGATTTTGAATAGTATTTTTTTCAACATGGGATTACACATCACAATACAGTTCCTTAAAATCCTCAACAAAATGGTGTGGTAGAAAGAATGAATAGAACCATCATGAATATGGTATGCTCTATGATATTTTTCAAGAATGTCAAATTGATGTTTTGGGTGATGCAATGCTATGTGCAGTCTATTTGAGAAATAGAAGCCCAAATCATGCTCTTGTAAACAAGACTCCGCATGAAATGTGGTATAGCCACATCCCTTTGGTGAGGCATCCTGGGTTTTTTAGTTCCACTTGCTATGACTTGATACTAAGGGAGAAAAGAGACAAGCTTGGTACTCGAAGTCAAAAATGCATTTTCTTTGGGTATTCAGACACCTCCAAGGCATATCATCTTTATGATGAGGTAAACAAGAAGTTTATTGTTTCCAGAGATGTGATTTTTTCTAAATTAATAAAAAAGGCCAATCTATTGAAAGACAACTTGATTGTTTGGAAAAATATTATGAATTTGATAATGAAAATTTTCATCTTGAACATGGTATCCCTATTTTGGATCAATCTCTAGAATCCCCTTTTGAAGCACCAACACCCCCTCATGAAGAAACTCACAAAGAAGAATTTATTGCCACTTCACTTGGACAAGAGGCTCAACTAGATGAAGTGATTGAAAGAATTGGAAGAATGGAAATTGAACAAAGTGAAGCATCATCTACTGATTAACTTGGGCTATAATGGAAAGTTACAAATTGGACACAAAGACACTTGAAAGTGTCCATCCAAATGAAGTTGGAAATACGGGAACAAGAATTTCAACCAGATAAGAATATGGAGGAGATGTAGATAAACCAGGTGATGACATGGATGTCTCATATGATTGTGAATTAAATTTATCTATTAACCTTGAACCAAATTCCTTTGAAGAGACTATTTCTCGTGATCAGTGGAAAGAATCCATGCAAAATGAATATAAAGCACCTATGAAGAATGGACCCTGGAAGCTGGTTGAACCTCCAGTTAGAACCAAATCAATTGGTTTCAAGTGGGTATACAAGAACAAATACATATAAGACAACTCACTTAACAAGCACAAAGAAAGGCTTGTGGAGAAATGCTATGCATAGAAGGAAGGAATTGAGTATGAAGAGACATTCCCCCCCTCATCCAAATGGGATACCATTCGTACCTTACTATCTTTGGTTGCACAAAATGGGTGAAAATTTCATCAGATAGATGTGAAGACTACCCTTTTGAATGGAGACTCGAAAGAGAATGTCTTCATGTCTCATCCAGAAGGATTCATTGTGAGGAGACAAGAAAAAAAGGCACGCAAACTCATCAAATCCTTGTATGACTTGAAACAAGCACCTCATGCATGGTATGAAAAGCTAATTGAGTATCGTTTGAAGTTAAATTTCAAACATTATAATCTTGATGATGCAAAATTGTTTATAAAGAAACTTGGAAGATCTCTTGTGTTTCTTGTGGTGTCTGTATATGAACTTTTGATGACATGGAGCATTGAAATTATGCTGCATAAATAAATAAATATTTGAAGAAGGGATTTGGTGGGGATTTGAAATGAGAGATCTCAAAAACCTTCACTACTACTTGGGAATTGAAGTGACTCAAGCATCCTAAGTACATATTCATCTTCCAAAAGAAGTATGTTGTAGAATTATTGAACGGATTTTGCATGACAGACTGCAACCGTCTCTCAACTCCAATGGAACAAAAGATGAAGATCACATCAATTGAAGGAAAAAAATTTGAGGATACAACCGAGTACCGAATTGTTTTGGGAATCCTTATCTATATTTCCACCACCAAACTAGATATTTCATATTTTGTTTGCATCCTTTCAAGGTTCATGCATAAACCTTGTAAAGTACATTGGTTTACTGCAAAAAGAGTTCTAAGATACTTGAAGGGGACTCAATACTTTGGACTAAAGTACTATGAGGTGGATGACTTCAAACTTATTGGGTACTAAAAATTATACTTTGATGTAAAAAATGAGAAATGAGTGTCTACTTCTAGATACACAATGAGTCTTGGATCAACAACTGTCTCCTGGAGATCACACAAATAGTTAGTTCCAACAGTTTTGACAACAGAGGAAGAATATATAGCTACTTCTGAAGCAACAAAAGAGATAGTGTGGCTTAGGAAGATACTTGAATATTTGTAGGAGAAACAAGAGAACTCCACTCCCTTATTGATAGAGAAATATTCTGCAATGAAGTTGGCCAAGAATCCCAGATTCCATGGTCAACCCAAGCACATCAACACGAAGTACCATTGATTCGACATCATGTAGAGGCCAAAATAGCCCATTTACAACATTATTCCATGAAGAAGCAATTTGCAAAGATCTTCACCAAATCACTTAGAAGAGAAAAGTTTGAAAATTTTAGAAACATGCTCAGACTCAGAAACACCCCTTTGAATTAAGAGGGGAATGTTGGACACATAATTTTTGGGATTATGGTTCCACATTATTTGTAAATAATAGATCAAGAAGGTGAATAGTCTCCTACGGAATCCAAAGAGCTAATGTAAGGTGAAGTCCAATAGTCATATACATTGTATAAATAAATGACACATGGATATGTTGGAGATTTTTTGGGTGTGATATACGATAGGCATTCAGATTGAGCATTGCAACTATAAAACGAGGTGTGAATCTAGTACCCTAAATCTATTGTTTCTTCCCAACTGAGACGAGCTAGACATTTGAAAACCTACAAGCCAGGAGGCTCACTTCATATTTTTATGAAAGTCGAATGTTTTAAGATTTGTCAAGAGAGATTGGTTTTGGATTCTGATAAAAAAGGTATTTGTCTACTCAATGCACAATTTTTCTAGAATCAAGTGCATTCTTCCAATGGGCTTATTTTTTACTTCTTCATTACATGTGAATTGATTGTTTATTGTTGCACTTATATTTCAATTGACCTTCAAAGGAAATTTTAATCATGATTTCTATTATTTGTTAAATTTAAATTAGCAAAACTATAACTTTACACATATGCTTAGACTTTGCTTCTTTAAAATTTGATTCATACCACTATAACTTTAATCTTGCTCAATAACATGGGCATATATATATAACACCTTTGGCCATCTTATAATGTGAGTCATTGTGCTTGATTGCAACTTGTTCCTTAACCATATATACCCTAGCATAGATCCATTATACCTTGGAGGGCACGAACATATATATGCTGGAGGAGTCTCTACAAGAAATATTTTCATCAAAACTAAGCCCTAAAACATTAATATAATTCAAAAACGTTTTACCTTACTTCTTTATATGTAGATTTTGTTGATTGGAATTTATTCCTCAACACTTGTCTGGAGGGACATTGCCACCTAATGACTCTCGAACAAACTCCACTATAATTAATGTTTATGTGATAGCATACAAACATATCTGCCAAGTTCCTAGTCCCATCTCAGTGTAGAGCACCGCCAAACTTTGGATAGATTGATTGAACTGTAAAGCACCACCAAGCTTTGGATAGATTGATTGAACTGTATGTTGGTTGCACTGAGAAACATAGAGGCGCGGTCATAGTTTGTGGAAGACACGTTATGACAACTGCCTACACCAGCTTAATTTTGAAGTCATTAGATGGCTACCATAGTCTTCAAAGATCTTTTATATAGATGGGCACAGGATATTGTCACGATTCAGCATTTTCGCTGGAGGCACTTGGTGATTGCCTGGGCTCCATATTTACTGGCCGCCAGGTGAATGCAAGACAAACAAGCATGATTCAAGAACACTAATATCTGTATTCGATGATGATGTCTGGAGCACACGATTCATCACCGCTTGAAAATGCCAAAAGATATACAGTACTACTCCACACATCGTGAAGCAAAAGGCAAAAGAAGGGGGACCCATCAATAGCAAGAAAAAGGTGGATCAGATTCCATATTCAATTTTGTCTTAAAGAGTCGCTTGGAATTTATGATACCCATATCGTGAAGTAAAAGGTTAAAGAATGGGAAGTGGAACCCATCAATGGAGGCTAATTCTCTTTGAGCAAGAAAATGGCAAGTAGATCAGATTCCATTTTGATTCAATCTGTGTTATGATTTGGAATTAATGATAAAGACATGATGGGAAGTGGAACCCATCAATGGAGGCTAATTATCTTTGAGCAAGAAAATGGCAAGTAGATCAGATTCCATATTTATTCAATCTGTGTTATGATTTGGAATTAATGATAAAGACATGATCGAGTACGGAATCTACTTGAGCTGTTCTTGGTAATCAAGATTGAGAGTGTGTATGGCGTTCTTGGTAATCAAGATTGAGAGTGTTCTTGGTAATCAAGATTGAGAGTGTGTACTTTTTATAGTCGGCTGGCACGGAAAATAGGCATACCCTTTCTTGCTCTACCTTATAGATAACATACTTTTACTTTTTATATTCCTCCTGTATTCACAACAAAACATTTATGATGCAAATACGTTGTGCTTTAAATTTGGCTATTTTTTCAAGTGGGCAATCAGTCGGTGGTGGCTGTATACTATCAAATCGAGGAATCGAGGAGGTGAGAATGTCTGTGGAAGAATAATGAAGAAAAGGACATTTTCGATCAGAAATTCAATCTGCATTAATTTCAGTGTTTTGTTTAATATAAGACCGTTAGTGACTCGAAATTTTGAAAAATCAAATAGAGTTACCAATCAATTAGAACTTTGATTTGTTATTTTCCCAATGGGCATTCTTATCCAATGGGCCACATCTTGTGTGAATCAGAATACTTTGGGTAGGAACACCGCCATGCATGCCTCCGTTGTAATAAACGCGTTAGTATGGAAAGTGCGCAGGCGCGTGCACACTCGACGTTTTTTATTTCTAGTTTGCTTTTGTAAATTAGGTTTTATGTTATATGTTAAATTTAAAATTTAAAATTTTCTTTTAATATGGTTTAACTTAATTTTTTATTTAATTAGATGGGAGAAAAGGCTTATATGAATTCAAGCGGTAAACTCAACTAGCCCACTAGCCCCACTATGTGCATACATCCAAATCAATCAATCTAATGATTAGATGAAATTAGAAATTTAACCTCAACTACCCCTACTATGTGCATATATCCAAATATATCCAAATTAACCATTGATTAGATGAAATTAGAAATTTAATTGGTGACCTTATAAATACTAGTTATCTTGTGTTTCCTTGGTCACTTTTCTAGGCGCCATTGTTGTTCCTTGGCTACTTTTCTAGGCATCATTGTTGTTTCCAATAGCCATGTCCATGGTTTGAATATTAGGGTAGAATGAGAGAATATTATAAAATTAACATGTTGAGTTTTGTATAGATCGTAAAACCAACCAACATCCTTATTTGAGAAATATGCGTAGGATAGATAGTTTATGGTATTTGAGAAACCTCCATGCTATAACAAGGAGATTCCATAATGTTTTCTATGTAAATTATGGACCAAGTTTATTGAGGTCAACAAGCCAATTGTTTTGATATTGACGACTTCTTGAGGGTTGGTATTGGGAAAGGGCGAAACTTTCTAATCCATTTAGAGGGGTTCCCTTCGTAGGCATACATCTAACCACCCCCTCCTCAAAATGAACTCAATTTGGAGATAAGATTTATGTGACTAGTATTACGATGTCCACCTTGACACACAAGAATACTTCAGTGTAGGTTATATATTGCAACATCCTATCGAGATGTATCTAAAAACGATTAGAGCAAATTTGGGGTCTAAAATGGGCCTCCTAAAAAAAATAATAAAATAATAGTTAAAATAATAAAATAATGTTTATGAATTTTAGAGGAAGAAAGAAAAAAAAAACTACTTTTGTCCTTCATATTTTCAAGATGTTTCCATGTGGTTTTACTTAAATTTTGAGCAAGAGCACTTATTCGATGCGGGATTAAATTTTGCATCCAACGAGTACCCACACTACATACTTTTAATGGACCCCACCCCACGAAAAACGAGCTATACAT
The DNA here is from genome assembly GCA_001517045.1 of Pseudotsuga menziesii. NCBI lineage: Eukaryota > Viridiplantae > Streptophyta > Pinopsida > Pinales > Pinaceae > Pseudotsuga > Pseudotsuga menziesii. Next base: position 132,406 of record LPNX010653937.1, on the reverse strand, counting down.
TAAAAAAATGTGTTATTTATCTAACGAATACCCACACTGCATACTTTTGATGGACCCCACCCCACGAAACATGAGAAATGCTTTTTACTTATCTAACGAGTACCCACACTGTATACTTTTGATGGACCCCACCACATGGAAAACGAGAAATACATAAAAAAGGTGTGTTACCATGCTTTTTTATGTATTTCTCGTTACGCTTTTTTTTATGTATTTCTCGTTTTTCATGGGGTGGAGTCCATCAAAAGTATGTAGTGTGGGTAATCGTTGGATGTGTAATTTATTTATGTGTTTATATAGTGCTCCCGCTCAAAATTTGAGTAAAACCATAGAGATAAATCTTGAAAACACAAAGAGAAAAAGTAGTTATGTTTATGACTAATATGCCATGTCAACTATTATAGTTCACATTTTTTCTTTAAAATTTATTGGTTCTTGAATTCCTACTCATCAAGAAATTATGGTTGGTTCTTTTTCTTATCAGGCCCATTTTAGACCCCAAATTGCTCCAATGAATGTTCGATCGCCAAGGTAGGACCTTCAAGTTATGTATTCGATTCTAACAAGCCACACCATTTGGTCATGTTTCTCGTTTGCGTTTTAGTTGACATGTTCATCATCCATGCTCTTGTTGCATGCATACTGATTTTTATTGGACAAAAGAGTTTCTTATACATAATAGTTTCTTGGATGAGGCAAATCTAGATTTTTATATTTTTTCTTTGATTATGTATCTAAATGACATTTGAGAAACGTAATATTTTTAAATGTTTAAATGTTTGAAAATTATAACTACAAGTTGATACTATTGCATCAAGGTGGTAGGATACAAACTCATCCCTCATTGATGCAACAATTGCGGCATTGTATTCTATGGAAGAAACTTGACACATAGGTATTGTTATATGTTTATGTTGTTTATTTATAGTATTGCCATATATTTTTTTCATTTTTTGTTATCTTGTGTGAATCATAGATAACTTTAACATGTGTTTCTACAAGTAGTGACTTGAGACATCAATCAACTATCTCCATAGGAGCTCAATATACTACCTCATAGTCAAATATCACATATCAATATAAATATTGTTAATATCAATTTTATTTTCTTATTATAGTTGATTTTCATGTTTTTATACTAATATAGCTTTTAGAAACATGTATGCAATAACTGACATGTTTATTTTGTTCACCACTCTTACATGCAACCACTAATAGGTTTATTTTGTTAACCACCCCTACATGAGATTCTGTGACCACCTTTCATTACACTCTTAGGGCGTATATCTTCTCTATCCATCATGTATTGCTATGAGCTATTACAAAAATGTGAATTTAGATCCATGAGTTTAGTTTGTATTTGTCTAGTTGTCCTACTTTTACCTTGCAAAATTGTAGCACAAAATCAATTTTCTTGGTAGCCCTAGATTTTTTGGCCTCCATGCTATATTTGTCATGGCATAAAGTGAAGTAGTACACTTAAGAACATTTTGTTAATTGTAAGGACCTATACTTTCATTGTTTTGCAACATCCTAATTGGCTCTAATTTTTCTCATCATGGCAAGACTTTTTAATGGCCATCATGCATCAATAGTTTAGAAACCACGAGTCTACCGAACTATTGTTATTATGATTTCTCTCTCCACGATACATACTTTGATATTGCAACCAATGAGTTCTTATCACCCCTCATTCCCACCATCACTTTAGAGGTGCCCTTATATTATCACTACACTCACTGTAGGTTTGAGTGGCCCTTCTCATGTTGCTTGAATCTGTTGTGGACATACAATTGTTGCTTCTACTGGTGTTGTATCTATGTTATTGCAACCCCCTTTATTGTCTTTATATGCGCTATATCTATATTTATTGCATCTCCTATGATTGTCTCCAATCAAGATGTACACATGATTTCTCCACCCCTTAGCCAAGAAGAACATTCTTCGACATTGCTTGAGATACTCTCAGTGAGATTATTAGTTGATGAGATTATTATCAAGTGCCTATGGAAATGATTTTAGGAATTTGAATTTGTCATTGATTGATTTCTTGTAACTGCAACAAGAAGGTATCACAAGGAGGATTTCATTGAGGATGGAAATTCCCTCAAGACTAATAGTCACATATATGGTGAGTTTTCTTATATTGAATTGTAATTTTATGTGATAAGTTTGTTAATTAATTAAATTGTGGAAAATAACTTATATGAATCGCATTTCCTTTAATATCCAAAAAGGAGCACCATTCCTTGATGCAAAAGACTAAAAGATTCCTTGACCTTGAAAAAGAGGAAGAACATATTTGGATATGCATCTCATATTGGGGATGCTGGCATCGATCAAAGAGTGACCCATTTGTCATCATCCACATTTATATTTTTTTCTATAGGCATGATCTGCTATTTTGTAAAATGAGCATTAGTTTTCTATTTTCTAGATTGGGTATAATGTGTCATTTTGTATCTTAGGAATGACGTGCCATTTTGTGAAAATGTAAAGTTGGGTTAATTTTGAAAATATAAACACATATGGCTTCAAACACAAACACACACACACACACACATTGCTTCATACATGTTTAATGAAATGATTATTGTAAATATTTGAATAATATTGGGCATTTATTTGAGTATTTGTTAATTTTATGTTGATAATGAATGAATGATTATGATACTAGGGTTCCTAACTATTTGATTAATGACGATGTTGATGAATAATGATTGATGATGATGATGATTAGGTTTCATAACTATTGATGTTTCCATAAAATACCTCATGGGAAATATTTGACTTGAGGTTGTTATCTATGTGATTTGCATAATACTATCTTACTACAATGGGTTCATACTATGTGTTTGTTATCTACACAATGTTCTCCATTGTGTTTTAAAAGTTGTGGGGAAGAGAAAGAATTCTTGGAAAAGAGCACAATTAGAGTATCACTTCCTCCATTGTTGATTCTTCTTCATCCTTTTCTTTATAAAATCCATTTATTGTTGTGTAGAGTAGCATTCCTCCTCCAATATTACACATAAGATGAAAACACAACACCAAGAAGAACTTCATGAGATTCTTGAGAAGATTAAAACATCTAACTGTGACCATGCAATGAATACATGTCAAAAGGAAAAATTATGGGTGTTGTGAATGAACTAGAACATTGATCTTAATTATTTCTCTAGTTTTACATATTGGAATACTACTCAAAATCAAAGATGATGAATTATTCAAAGTGAGGACAATGGAATTTTTCTTCGTATACTTTGGGAACTTCTTAAGTGTGTATGCAAATTCAATTGGGAATTTCTTAACTATGTTGTGCACATCCAAGATAGGAAATTGAGTCTGAATATGTGGTTTTCATTCATAGTTGATACAAAATACTTAGAGAAATGTAGATAGAAATATAAATGCAGAAAACAAATAAAATAGAACCAAAGTAATAGATAACAACAATGAGAATACATTTTATTAATATTTTGAATAGGAAGCAATGCTCACTTGCCTCTTTCAAGGGGCGACCTCTAATTCATTAGAGTGCTAATGGATAAATCTACTCAAGCGGACTCAAGCTAGATCTCCCTAGTCCAAGTGGATCTAGAACAAATCAAGTACATAATACAATCTACTTTCCTAGCTGATCAAATAGAGATGCAAGTTAACAGATATATCACTTACGTAAGGTCTGCAAATCCTTTTCCTCTTTGTTGATCCAAGCTCCAAAACTTTCAGATCTCCAGCTCCAAAGCCCTGTAGATCAAATGGAAACAAGCAAACAGTACAAGCATATCTAGATATGAAGTGATCTAATCTTACAGTTAAAGAATAAATCTCTAAACATTATCAACACAATAACATTTATGGAAAGAGTTTTGTATTACTGTAATCAAGGAGATACATAGAATTACATAGAGAAGGAATGTTACAACATAAGCCTTAAAGTTGCAACCTTCCATCCATCAATCCAAGCCAAGCCTCCAAAGAACGATAATTTTCCTCCCAAAGGATGAGAGTCCACCTCCCCAAGGATGATAGGGATCACCTAGAAATTCCACCAGCATAAGAGTAGCATAGTCATTCCTCCCTTCAAAATGGAGAGAGGGTTCAATTTATAAGGCTAAAGGGATATAGGAGGTTGAATATTAAGAGGAGAGGTTTAAGGTATCCTCCCATTAGGTTAGGGAACTGAATTCCACCTCACCTAGAATCTAGGGATGGACCTCCACCTCATTTGCCTTTGAGAAAGGCCTCGAAGCTTCGATTTTTTCCCCTATAAACATCACTGGAACACCTTGCAATAATATATAGAGTGCTAGAGGAGGGATGATGCACCTTACATAAAGGGAAATAATGTCAATGGCACACCTTGTCAAGGTAGAAAGAGAGCCAACAAGGTGATGGCGCACCTTTCCTTAAGAGGAAGAGTGCCAACCTACTTAGAGGAGGAAAAATGGCTAGGAACAACCTCACTTTCAATCCATTTTAGCTAAGGGAAATTTAGGGATTAGGCACAAGATTGACACATGGATCAAGACGAAAAGATTTCGGTGTAATGGAATGCCCCCCAAAGCATGAAGTTATAGGAATGTGATAGGTGAATGCTTTGTGAAGTGAAGAAATCGAAGGAAAGGATGTTGGTTGGAAGATGCTGCAGTATAATTGACTCAAGTCTCACACGACTCACAACATGGCTATTGACCAATACATTGCAGATCCATGGTAGTAGACATCAACTGAACACAATCATGGCTACTAGACACAAACGTAGATCCATGATGAGATGATAACATAACCATGACTAATACAAAGTGGATCCATGTAATATGACTCAAACAAACTTTATCACAACATGGGAATGATATCAGTAAAGCTAGGGTCTTCAAGCTGAACCCGCAACGATATGAATCTAACCATGTGATTACAATGTCTTGATGTCGAACATGGTAGAAAACACTTTATTACCAGTCATTGATGTAAACTGTTAAAAAGTGTGAGGGAGATAACCATTGATGTCAATGATTCCTAAGGTATCTTAGTACATCCTCCCAAGTGTGAATAAAGGACTTTGAAGTCGAACACTTGGTAGAATCTTTCAGTCAGAGGTCATTGATGGAAACCTACTGCTGAAAGAGAGGAAACCTACCATTAAGGCATACTGGATTTGAGGTACTTGTATTGGTTTGTAAGTCTAATTCCTAGATGATGTTTTGAAGTCGACAAGAAAATAATCGTCTAAGGAGGGTCATGATGAATCCCCCATCAGTGACACGAAACATGATCACATATTTTTTAGAGCAAACCGGACAATAGAGTGATATATGAGACTGACTCAGAGATGACCAACATGAGAGAAGGTAAGACGACTGTAGGTAGTGATGACCAAATTTCTCTTGAACATGGACATAGCATGACTTGGTAGTACTGACTTTGATGAGACCGATACCAATCCCCTAATGTAATTGATGATGGGATAATTCTTGGACAACTCAAATGAGCAAGAAGATTCAAGGAATCAATAGGAATTGAAGAAAAACGGATTACCCAAGTATTGAATGCATATGCAGACGAGTGTCTTGTTCAAGAGTGACTATGTACTGTTGTAACTACAACTAAATACAAACTCTTCCCTTGATTTCCCCATCACGAAATATTAGTACCTCTTTTTGTTTTTTACGAGTTCAAATCGGGTAACAAACACTCGTTATAGCTCATCAAACGATGAGTCCATTCTCACATGTTTTATGAACCTGAGAAATGAGTGGTTCATTCCCAGAAAGGGTCCTTCATTGTTTGATTTTATGAGTCTGATGAAAGTAAACTCATTTGTTGTTTCATGTTTAGAGAGTCCGAAATGACTAAGAAGACTCTAGAATGGAATTTTTCGTAAATTTACTCCTCAAGGTCCAAAAAATTATAAAGTAATTCCCAGGAGAACTCTTCGAGTCATGATTGGGTGGAGTATACATTTTTCCTAAGTAGTGCCCCCTAGTATGGAAAAAGGAGTAAACTATCACCATTAAGAGGACTCTTCAGGTCCTTTTACGAGTGTGAAGAAGACAAGTTCACTTGATGATATTTTCACATTTTAAGAGTCTGAAAAGATCTTAAAGAGGACTCTATTTGGGTTCTTTTTTCATAATCCAATTTTAACGAGTCTAAAAAACAGTAAAAGTAAACTCGATACCTCTTCACTAAGTTTTTAACACATACATCGAAGGTATAAAAGGTTCTCGGAACCTTTTTCATGTTTGAACCCAGAGAACAAAAAATGAAAAGTATGCTCAACACCATCTTACTATTTTTAACGAGCTCAAATATTGGTTGAAAGAATTCTGAGATCATCTACCTCATTTTCTAACGAGCTTGACATAGAATAAGAACTATGCTCAAAATGGTGTTTTATGGTTTAGCGAGCTCGAAACTAAATGAAAGTATGCTCAAAATGACTCCCATTGATGGGAGTTTTCCCAACATGATGTCTCATGGTTGGTACTTGCCCCCATTATAAATGTCAAGTAAATTAACTCCAATATAAATAGGTTGAATACATACCCCCCGAGATTCATTTCATCTACTTACTCTTTCTAACTAAATTTCAGGTTATTTCTAGGAAAAGGTTCACCAGAAATAGAGGGAGAAAGAGGATCAAGTGCTACAAGCAGATGAAATGAAGTTTCAAAATATTGAGTCTTGACACAATGGAAGAATCTGTTTCATTTTTTAACGAGCTTGACATGAAAAGGGAACTTTGGTCAAAATGACCTATTTCATTTTTACACAAGCTTGAAACAGAGAATAACTGTGCTTGTGGGGACATGTTTCATTTTACACAAGCTTGAAACAAAAAATAACTTTGCTTGAGGACATTTATTCATTTTTAAATGAGCTTGACATAGAATAGGAACTATGCTCACCAAGATCTGTTTCATTTTTCAATGATCTTGACACAAAATATGAACTATGCTGACAATCAGTTTTACTTTTTAATGAGCTTGAAACCAGAAATAAACATTGCTTAGAGACATCTGTTTCATTTTTTAACGAGCTTGACATAGAATGGAAACTATGCTCACTAGTATCCATTTCATTTCTTAATGAGCTTGACATAGAATGTGAACTATGCTCACTGGTATTTCTTAGCCAACACGATGTCCAGAGGTTGGTGGGTTCCCCCTTACACAAGAATCTAGTGAATTAACTCCAGTATGATGTCCAGACACTAGATACATGCCCCCAAGGCTTCCTCATGAGGAGAAGAAGCTATAGTTTTCAAATGGCTGAACTTTGTCACGATGTTCAGAGGCAAGAGACATGGCAGGTGAAGGGGAAGGAACCACAAGAACATGTGGGATATTCAAGGAAGTATGATGACTAGGAGTCATACGATGATCAAGTTTAACTAAGGAAAGCTGATCAATGGTCATACGTTTCCCATCATGGGGAAAATACATCACTCAAAAGAGTGTGGACACTACAAATTTCATGGCATAAACATAATATCATCCAAGGAGTAGATTAAAATATAAGGTACCTTGGACTACCATAACATCAATACAGTCAGTTTTCCCTCCTAAAGCGATAGGAAAATGAGGAAGGATCCCTAAAGGAGTAGTAGGTCCTTGATTAAAAGCTAGTATTTGATTGGTGGCTGGCACAAGCTGAGAACCTATGGCATTCGAAGCAGTTGGGGATAGAATACTAACATAAGCCCCTTCATCAACATTAGTGCGGAGTATACTCTTGGGATTAACTTGCATATATATTTGGAAAGGAACACTCGAATGAATACAATATTTTGTTAAATTACTTCATTCAAAGGAAATAACCTCATTACTTGGAGAGGGTTCTGTCAAAAGAGACAAAACTTTTTCTTGCATAGAAAATTTTTAATTGACTACGAAAACTTCAACAGGATTCAGTTCACTCTCAACTGGAAGAGAGGGACAAGACGAATCCTATGTCGAAGCGACTACTTCAATCTTAACACTCTTTGATGAAATAATGGGATCTAGTGGAGATGACATCAACTCGACCACTTTAACTTCACTCACCATAGCAAGAGTGGGACGAAATATGTGTTCTTCACTCTCGAAATAAGGAGTGGGATTAACTGAGGATAAAACTGGATCAACCACTTTATCAACCAATGGGAGGTCAAAGGACAACTAATGATAACCCGTTGGAAGCCATTGATGAGGATCAATAGTATCTTGCAACAACTTTGAAGCTTCATCCATGAGAGGAAAAAGGTATGTAAGATGCATTTCCTTACATAGAAAGCAAGGATATATGACCTTTCCTTTTCGACTCTTAATCACAGAGTCATTGGTTGACAGGGTATCATCAGTATGAAGAACAAAAGCTAATGACATGGGGTGTTGGGAAGCATCAGACCACACTTCTAAAACAAGGGACAGACCACGACAATATTTAAGAATATGGTCATTGTTGCAGAGTCTACAAGGGAACTTAGGCTTACGAGGTGTTCTTTTGTGCAATTCAACACTCTCGACACTACAATTGGTGGTTGATGGGTTTCCAACATGACGATTAGAGGTTGGAGTTGTGACCTTCTTATTACCTTTATTCTTCTCAGCCTTCCCTTTTGTCTTCTTCTTAGCCAGTCATTTACTAACATCATAGTTTTCAACAGGTGAAGAGGAAGAAAGGGAAGTTAATTCAACATTCGACGAAGAAGGAGAATTATTAACATGAGGATGATGCTCATGCGGTGAAGGACCTTAATCCGACACAAAGGATGCATTTGGTATAACGAGATTGGAGAATAATCATATCGGTAATCATATAGTCAATCCAGGAAGACTCAAAGTGGACATGAAGGGAGGACCAACAACTCCACAAAAGAAATACCTTGAAAAGGGGTCTCTTGATAACTGGTCCTAGGAGAGTCTCCCATATCTAAACTCTCTAATAATGTCTGAAGTACCACAAAAATAAAATACTACTCATGTTTAAAAGAAACAAGCAAACTATATGAATGGGAGTGGATCAAAAGTTAGGATTATCACAGGATTGTCAAGGTGCCACAACTCACTATATACTATAGGGTCCAACAATAAAATGAGGATTGGGACCATACCCTTTCCTGAATACTCGACTACCTAGATGGTACATGTGTAGTAATCTCCTTGAGTGTTTTTCTCGATGTATTGTGTTAGTTTTTCAACATTAAGCTAGCATTATTAGGATCTTTAACTGAGAGAATAACAAGTACAACAATCAAACACAAGAGACAATGAACATAGTGTTTTTCCTTGGGGAAACCATAAATGGAGAAAACCCCACAACTTCCTAAAAGATAGAATCAGCACCAAAAATGGTAAAATCCCAAAACAGTAAGTGATCTCCCTATAGCAGTGACCTTCTTCTTATCTAGCCCTGGTGTCTTCTCCTTCCTTAACTATGTGCTACACTTGAGTGTGTTTGTGATGTGTGTTAAATAGAGAATCCAACTCTCTATTTATACTAATCCTGGCATGACTAAAACCCTACTAGGGCTGACCTCTACTAGGAGAGTCTAATAACAATAGTGACCTGGAATTGTAGGGACTTTAATCCTTATACAATCGGAGGGTTACCCATAATGACTTGACATGACTTATTTACATTATTGATCCTCCCGATCGAAACATCGGGGCATGAAAACATGACTCAATTACACTATATATACATCCCAGAATAAACATCGGGTTACAATACATAAGATACCTAGATGAATACATTCCAAAGTTACAAATACATTAACACTCCCTCTTAACTAGGAAGGTATTCTTTCGACACAATTTTCAGCACTGGTCTTCTTCTCTCATCATTTGCATCTTCAAGTCTTCTTAGTATTCAAGTCATCTTCATCTTTAGGTCATCTTCGTCTTCAAGTCATCTTCGTCTTTGATTCATCTTCATCTTCGGATCTGGATCATCACTGGACATCATCACTGGATCTGGATCAACACTGGATCTGGATCATCACTGGACATCATCATTAGATCTAGATCATCACTGGATCTGGATCATCACTGCTAGATCATCTTCACTAGATCTGGATCATCACTTGATCTGGATCATCACGGGTGCTATCTCATGATTCTTCTCATCATAGGAAGTTCTACAGAGCCAGCCCTTTTTCATGCTGGTTGTAGGCCTAGCCTCCATGTAGGTCTTATTCAGCACTTATATCTGACCTACTCGTCAGAAGGGCACATCACTAACATCCATCTAGGCGGGAACACATCCTACCACAATGATGGAAGAGTTATGCACTTCCATCCAGGCTAGAACACATCCTACCACAATGATGGAAGATATCTGCACTTCCATCCAGGATGGAACACATCCTACCACAATGATGGAAGAGCTCTACACTTACATTCATCTAGGATGGAACACATCCTACCACAATGATGAAAGGGCTCTACACTTACATTCATCTAGGCTGGAACACATCCTACCACAATGATGATAGGGCTCTGCACTTACATCCATCGAGGCTGGAACACATCCTACCACAATGATGAAAGGTATCTACACTTACATCCATCCAGGCTGGAACACATACTACCACAATGATGGAAGGGCTCTGCACTTACATCCATCCAGGACGAAACACATCCTACCACAATGATGAAAGGGCTCTGCACTTACATCCATCCAGGTCGAAACAAATCCTACCACAATGATGAAAGGGCTCTACACTTACATCCATCCAGGCTGGAACACATCCTACCACAATGATGGAAGGGCTCTGCACTTACATATATCTAGGCTAGAACACATCCTACCACAATGATGGAAGGGCTTGCACTCATATCTGATCTTGTAGGAACCAATCCTACAGTCATACCAGAATGGCCCCTAGTCCTTGATTGAGCTACCTGGTAAATGACCAAGTGCCTCCATTCTCCTAGATAATGGCAGTTGCCCTTACATCTGACCTACTCGTCGGAATGGCCAACACTCACATCTTGCATGGGAGGAACCTAATCCTTTAGCCATGATAGAATGGTTCATCCCTTACATCTAATCAAGTGGGAACACATCCCTCTATCACATCAGAATGGCTTCTTAGTCCTAGACTGATTTTTTCTGGTAACTGACCAGGTACCTCCATTCCAGAATGGCAATTGCCCTTAAATTTGTCCTGCTTGATAGAATGGCCAGCACTCATATCTGACATGGAAGGAACCAATCCTCTCACTATGATAGAATGGCTCAGCCCTTACATCTAACCATGGAAGGAACCAATCCTCTCACCATGTTAGAATGGCTATGGGTCTCATCACTTTTTCTTGGAGGAAACCTCGATCTAGAGAACACCAAGCTTCTCCCCAAAGTACTCGAACTTCAGCCTAGCCAATGGCTTCATCAATACATCATCTATCTATTCCTCTGTTGCAACATAATGGAGCTTCACTGCTCCCCTCTGCACCATATTCCTGATATAGTCATACTTGATCTCAATATGCTTTGACTTATCATGGAACACTGGATTCTCTAACAACTTCATGCAAATCTGGTTGTCACAATGTATACAAGTAGCATCCAACTGGAGATCAAATAAAATGGACAGTAGCTTCCTTATCCATACTTCCTCACAACTAGCCGAACAAGCTGCGACATACTCTGCTTCAGCTGTACTCAGTGCCACATAGGATTGCTTCCTTCTAAACCAAGAGATCATACCTAATCCCATACTGGAACAACACCCTGAAGTGCTTTTCCTATTGATGGCACTGCCTTCCCAATCTAAATCAACATAACCTTCGAGGTTAATATTTTGATTTGCATCGTACTTGAGCCCATAATCAACTGTACCCTTTAGGTACCTCAAAATATGCTTTGCAGCAATCAAGTGAACATGTCTCGGATCTGTCAAGAATTGGCTCAAGGTTTTCATAGCAAAGCAAATATCTGATCTCATGTTTGTCAGGTACATCAATGACCCAATCATCTAACGATACATTGTAGCATCAACCAACTTTGATGAAGCATTGTTCAATAGCTTCAAGTTCGATGCCATAGGTGTGGCCATAGCCTTGCAGTCCATCATCCCAAAACTCTTCAGGATCTCTACTACATAATTCCCTTGTCCAAGGAAGATTCCATCTGCACTCTACCACACCTCCATACCTAGAAAATAATGCATCATCCCCACGTCCTTCATTTTGAACTCGGTAGCAATATTTCTCTTCATTTCAGCAATCAACCCATCCATACCTATCATAAATAGATCATCTACATATAGTAGAAGCATCACAGGGTTTCCATATTCAACCTTGTAGTAAAGGTTGGAATCTGCTTTACTCTTGGTGAATCCCAAACTAGATAGAAAGCTGTCAATTCTGCCATACCAGGTCCTGGGTGCCTGTTTCAAACCATACAGGGCTTTCTTCAATATGCACACATGAGACTCCCTGTCATGAGTCTCAAAACCGAGTGGCTGCTCTACATACACTTCCTCTTCCACTACACCATTCAAGAAAGCAGTCTAGACATCCATCTGGTGTATCTTCCATTTCATCATTGTAGTGAGAGAAAGTACCGATATGATGGAAGTGTATCTAGCTACAGGAGCAAAGGTTTCTTCATAATCTATTCCTTCTTTCTGAGAGAAACCACGAGCCACAAATCTCGCCTTATATTTTTCAATGCGATCGTCTGCAGCATGTTTGATCTTGTAGATCCATTTGGAAGTTACAACTAACTTCCCTTCTGCTCTTGGAACAATATCCCAAACATCATTCTTCATGATCGATTGATACTCTTCGATCATCGAATCCTTCCATTCTTTTTGTTCTGTCGCTTCTTCATAACTGGAAGGTTCTTTATCAATGAAATCACATAGTAAAGCTACATATCCGGAGTAGGATTTGGTCCTCTTTCTTTCTCTTTGATTCTCTTCTGGAGCCCCATATCTTTCTGCACCTTGGATAAGTTCTCATACCCAAGTAGGTTTCCTCTTATGAGGATTCTTCTCCAAAGGTGGATCTACAGGTCTTTGTGGTTCTTCAAAATCTCGATCTTCTTCTTGACTTTCTTCATTCATGGTTGTATCATGAATTCTCGGTGTTTCTGCTTCTTCAGGTTCTTCAGCAGGTCTTGTTCTAGATTTTTTGTAAGCTATGTCTTCATCAAATGTCACATCCCTGCTGATGTCAATCTTCTTGTATCCTGGGAAATATATTCTGTAAGCCTTCGAGCTTTCAGAGTATCCCACAAATATACCCTTCTTTCTTGAAGGATCTAATTTCATTCTCTTCTCTTTTGGAATGTGTATGTACACAGGACAACCGAATATTCTAAGATGGTTGACTTCTAGTTTCTTACCAGAGAAGACTTCTCTAGGAGTCTTGTTCTTGAGTACTCTATGTGGAGTACGGTTCTGTACATACACCGCTGTTTTGGAAGCTTTAGCCCAAAGATGCATAGGAAGATCTTGACCATGAAGTATAGCTCTTCCAGCTTCCATGATAGTTTTGTTCTTTTGTTTCACAATCCCATTCTGTTGTGGATTATAAGGAGTGGACAACTCCATATTAATCCTTGATTCTTTGCATAGCTCTTTGAATTCATTTGAAGTGAATTCTCTGCCATTGTCTAATCGAAAAGTCTTGATCTTCTTTTCAGTGTGGTTCTCGATCAAGGATTTGAATTCCTTGAATTTGCTGAATACTTCGTCTTTGTTCTTCATGAAGTAAACCCATGTCTTCGTAGAAAAATCATCAATAAAATAAACATAATATGTATACCTTCTTAGTGAGGTTGATGACATAGGACCGCATACATCGGAGTGGATTATTTCTAGGATTCCTTTATATTTTCTTTCACTGCTAGGAAATTTCTTCTTTATATTCTTTCCTTTCGCACATCCTTTGCAGACCCCATCATGTTTTTCTTGGAATTCTGGAAGACCTTCAACAACTTTGCTTGCAATTGGCAGTGCTTTGTAATGCACATGTGCAAGCCTTCTATGCCAAAGTTCACTTGGCTCTACCGTGTCATGGACCAATTCTTGTTCTGGATGGCCCTTTAATTTGTACAATCCTCCTTCTTGTTCTCCAATCACCACCGCATCATCGATAGTCTTTCCTCTTGGCCACATGATGACTTGACCATCTATGAATGCAACCCTCATTCCTTTTGCATCTAGTGCAGATATGGAGAGGAGGTTCTTCTTGAGTCCTGGCACAAACAATACTTCCTTCATTGTTAGAGACTTTCCAGAGTCTAGTTTATAGGAAGATTCCCCACTACCTTTTATTGGATATTGATAGTCATCTCCTAGCTTCACCTTGTGAGGTGATTCATGTTCTGATAGTATTACACATGATTCCTTGAATCCAGTCATATTTTGGAATCCCCACTGTCTATAAGCCAATCATCACTTCCGTGAGTAATGTTACCTGTGAGAGCGGAGATCAAAACATATTCATCCTCGCTTGAAGAATCTTACCTTTCATATCTGGTTTTTTTCTTGGATGGTTCATCATCCTCTGCATCATGAGCATGATGTCTTGTTTTGTTCCCTTTCTTCTTATAAGAGTGGACCTTGTTCTTAGGATAGTCTTTTGCAAAGTGTCCTATTTCATCACATGTATAACATATTAATCTAGATAGGTCCTTTCTACTGTTATGTCTATGATGAGGATTCTTACCTTTGAAGTGATGAGCTCTTCTTCTACCTTTCTTGGAGTTAACTGTGAGAGCTTGATATTCACTTCCCATGTTCTCTTCTTGAGCTGCTATCCGAGCTTCTTCTTGAGAACATCCTTCCCATAGTTTTCTGAATTTGATTAACTTCTTTCTGGCACATATTCCTTGGATGAATGAATCCCATGACCTAGGAAGGCCATTCAGTGTTGTCATCACAATTTATACATTCTTCACTTCTTCATCTACAACTTCTAATTGTTCCTTGATTTTAGAAACCCTTGTGAAGTAATACTGGATGGTCTCTTCATTCTGGATCGTTACATTCTTCAGTTTATTCCTTAGAGTCATCTTCCTGTTTATGTTCTTCCCTTCAAACAATTTGGTTAGGGCATAAAACATAGCTTTAGGTGTCTTAAGAGAGGACACCTGAGGGATAAGGTGATCCTTGATAGAATCAACAATGATCCTCTTTTCCATAACCATATTCTTCTTATGTAAGGCCTTAGCCTCATCTCCCTCTAAAACCAGAACCTCCTCATGGATGTAGGAGTCTAACTCATTCTCTTCCAGGACCAGGGAGATCCTATACTTCCAAGCTTGGAAGTTATCAGCTCCCTCAATATTTTCATCAAGCTTGGTATGATGAGACATATTAAACTAAGAACCTCAAATGGAAATACAAAATATTTAGATCTTACCAAGTCAAGATGTCAGATTTGGATTTGGAGCTGAAATCTCGCAGTACTGGATCAGGAGCAAATTAGGGTTTTGCTTTTCTGGAGATCTGTCCACCCAAATGCCTTGAAATTTATCCCTAAATTCTATTTGGGGAGGATATAAGTCCAGTCCTGGGCTCACTAAAAAATACCTCTTCTGTGAAAATCCCTAATTTTTGGCAGTAGTGTCGGGTCCAAAATTGAATTCCTCAGAATTGGATTCCACTTCGATAGAAAGATGCACCCTAGGGAGGAGATTTATTCCACCCTAATTTTGGTGAAAATATATGGAGAGAGATCCAAAAAACCCCACAACTTCCTCAGAGATAGAATTAGCACCAAAAATCGTAAAATCCCAGAACAATAAGTGATCTCCCAACAACAGTAACCTTCTTCTTATCTAGCCCCAGTGTCTTCTCCTTCCTCAACTATGCGCTACACTTGAGTGTGTTTTTGATGTTTGTTAAATAGAGAGTCTAGCTCTCTATTTATACTAATCCCAGCATGACTAAAACCCTACTAGGGCTGACCTCTACTAAGAGAGTCTAATAACCCTAGTGCCCCAGAACTGTGGGGACTTTAACCCTTAGACAATCGGAGGGTTACCCACAATGACTTGACATGACTTGTTTACATTATTGATCCTCCCAATCAGAACATCAGGGCATGACAACATGACTCAATTACATTATAGATACATTCTGGAATAAACATCGAGTTACAATACATAAGATACCTAGATGAATACATTCTGAAGTTACAAATACATCAACATATTGTGATGCCAAGACGACCAAAAGGTTAACTCAGTTGGTCACATGAATCCTAGCAGGGTCTCCCGATTACACTAGGTACGGGGGAGATCAAATATGTAGTGGTGCTGTCTAATGCACAACTGCACGATATGAGCCTTCTGATATACTATTGAGTATCTGAAGTAATTTTCTATATACCCAAAGGTAGGTGAAAAGACATTCGATATAGCAGTTGGTACGTGGAAGAAATACAAGCCCTCAGGATGTAGTGCATGAAAATAATGACATATTCCACACTTAAATACACTGAATCACATCTCTAACTTACACACAATCACTAAATGATTTTAATCCTAAGCTAGTGCTAATTTTATCTTATGCAGTTAAGTGGATGCATGAGGTGTAGAAAGGAAATGTAAAAATAATGCAAATCCTAGCTACATGACGATGCACATTTCTCTTTCGATGAAAACTACCTAAGGTAGGGAAATATTTTTCTTTTCAAACCATAAATGAAGCTAAGCAGTAAAGAAAAGAAAAATTCTTTCTGAAAGTGCAATAACTGTAACTTTCTGTAAAAGTAGTCTAAAAAGTGCAACAAATCTTAATAATGTATAAAATAGAACAACGAAGCACTTTGATTATCAAATGCATGTATCAAAATGGAACTTGATAACTAAACTAATTTCAAATCTATAAACAGAAAATAAGATAATTTCCACAACACTCCAATCATTCAGTAAACCAAAAGGAAAATGACAAGCATCCAAACAACTCCAAAACAGTCAAGAATTGCTCCAAATCAACCAAATGCAATCAAAACTCAATGATTGAGGGTGGAGGAATGGTTTGGAGATCAAATCTAAAGATATGAATAGATATGAAAAGATCTAGTAATGTGATCAGGGATGGTAAGACTAGACCAATAGGTGGGGGATTGAAATGGCCCTCCACAACCAAGTCACTCACTTGACTAGAAAAACATCCAAAATCAATAAAAACCAATACTAAGAAAGGAAAAGTTGTACCTAGGGGCTCTATGACCACAATATAAAGCCTATAGATTACTATCAATCAGACCAAAAGCCAAAAATGAAGGAAATTTGAGTTAATCTATGATTTTTGAAGTCCCAACGCACCTTACTACACTGCACCAGAGTGCCAGGGAGGGGTTGGCGCACCCTGTACACATGCAAAGAGTGCCAGTGGCACACTTATTCTTAAGGAAAAGAGTGCCAACAAGATAGTGGCACTCTATACGCACAACCCAGGTGCGCCAAAGAGATAGAGAGGCTAGATCTCCTAAGGGAGAAGGGCTAGAGGTCTAGTACTAATCCAAACAAGAGTCAAGGAGGTCCAAGAAAATTTCTAAAGACAAAATCCAAAGGCAAGAGAGTCTCAAGGGGTTATAAAAAGGATTGATGAAAATACATGACCTTAGATCTATGTTATTCCCTAGTATCGTCGCCAAATTTGTATCCATGGATAAATCTACTCAAGCAGACTCAAGCCATATATCCCTAGTCCAAGTGGATTTAGAAAAAATCAAGTACATAATACAATCTACTTTCCTAGATCAAATAGAGATGCAAGTTAACAGATAGATCACTTACCCAAGGTCTACAAATCCCTTTCCTCTTTGTTGATCCAAGCTTGAAAACTTTCAAATCTCCAGCTGCAAAACCCTATAGAGAAAATGGAAACAAGCAAAACTTTCAGATCTCTAGTTGCAAAACCCTATAGAGAAAATGGAAACAAGAAAATAGTACAAGAATATCTAGATATGAATTTATCTAAGCTAACAGTTAAGGAAGAAATCTCTAAACATTATCAACACAATACCATTTATGGGCATATTTTTATATTATTGTAATCAAGGAGATACATAGAATTACATAGAGAAGGAATGTCACAACCTAAGCCTTAATGTTGCAACCATCCATCCAACAATCCAATCCAGGCCTCCAAAGAATGATACTTTGCCTCCCAAAGGATGAGATTCCACCTCCCTAAGGATGATCGAGATCACCTAGAAATTCCACCAACATAAGAGTACCATAGTCCTTCCTCCCTTCACAATGGAGAGAGGGTTCAACTTGTAAGGATAAAGGGATATAGGAGGTTGATGATTAAGAGGAGAGGTTTAAGGGATCCTCCCATTAGGTTATGGAACTGAATTCCACCTTACCTAGAATCTAGGGATGACCCTCCACCTCATCTACCTTCGAGAAGGGCATCAAAGCTTTGAATTTTTCCCCTCTAAATATCACTAGCGCACCTTGCAGTAGGAGATAGAGTGCCAGAGGAGGGATGCCAGACCTTGCATGAAGGGAAAGAGTGCCAGTGGCACAACCTACCAAGGTAGAAGGAGAGCTAGAAAGGGCCTAGCACACCTTTTCTAAATAGGAAGAGCACCAACCTACTTAGAGGAGGAAAAAGGGCTAGGAATAACCTCACTTTCAATCCAGTTTAGCTAAGGGAACTTTAGGGATTAGGCACAAAGTTGACACATGGATGAAGATGATGAAATTTTGTTGTAACATAGAGCTCAAATATAATATTATTAAGTTTTAACCTATAATATCCCTAATCTAATTCAGATATGAAATATTAACTCTTACTATTGATAGTATCAAAACTGAAATAATTTTTTACTATGAGATCAAGCACTTTATTCAACAAGGAAAAACATAGGTAGGAAAGAAATAAAATGAGAGTGGCAGAGGGTTAGTGGGAGAACCCAAAATACAAGTTTGGAAATTGAAATTTCATATCCTAAACACATGGATGTTGGGCCCTTTTAGGTTTCGAGCATCAATCAGGATTCTAGGTGTCCCAACTGGTGCAAACTAAGATTTGAACAGTCAATTCCAAGAAACCAAGGATCAATAAGGCATAGGTGAGTTATAATTATTTGTTTAGGAAGTAAATACCTATTAATTAGGTTCATAATAGTTATGGAATAGTTTTGAATAGTTTGGGAGTGTGTGTGAAAAACTAGCAAAAGTTGGCCTATAGATTGTCTGCGTCGAGGAGGCCACTCAAACATTGTATCGCTTCAAAGAATTATAATTCTATGAGTTTTATTGAGTTTTGGGGTGATTTAATGAACTAAAAAAACTTACAGAATGAAAATTGGATGCAAAAAACATTCATGGCATTGGAAACAATAAAACTAGTCAATTTTAACTACTAAAGAGCACAGGTAAGCAAATGAAGATGAAATTTGATCTATAATTAATCATATATGAAAATTATGATTATTATAGGTTTATAAGAGCCTATTAAGCATAATAAAACTCATATATCATTATCATGGCCATTATATCACTATGATTTCATAAAACTTACAAAAATCTCATTAAATGAGCATTGGAAGGCCTCTCTCACTGAAAATTTGGCATTACAGAATTATTGAGTAGGAAAATTACTATATATAAGATATTAGAATGATGAGAATAAAATAATAATCTCAAAAATATTTTGAAGGAGATAATCTCCCTCAATAGTTCCCAAAACTAAAGATTGGAGGCTTGAAACCAACACCTGACACCAATCTCACATTCTTGAGAGCATAAGTGAAGTCTTCTTTACCAGAGATTGATTCCCAAGGATGGATGGCTGATATTTGAGGTTAATATTGGCCTTCGATGGCTGATCCTTGGCTCTCTGTGGCTTCACTAAAGAATAGAAGGGAATATATAAGAGATTAGGAAAGATTGGGGTGCATCACCCAAGGTAGCTGAGGCACTTCACTCAGACAAGAAGCAATGCTTCACTCAACATCAAAATAATAATGATCAAATTTTTTTTGAAGGATTTGGAAGAATTCTTTTATAGACTAAGTGACTTGTTGAGAAATTCATCCAACCTATTGGGTAAGTTACCCACTTGCAAACCCTAACCCTAAGCCATGAATCCTCCTTCCTCGAGGAAATTAGCAAGTTAATATTTTAGATGATGTTTCCATGCATGCATCATTCAACCAAAATGGAAATTGTGCCATCCTTGAGAAAAAATTTTCTTATTTATGACTGATGATGTTTCCTTGCTTACATCCTTTCACCAAATTGGAAATTGTGCCTTCCTTGACCAAAATTTTCCTACTTTATGACCAACTTATTTTCCTACACTTTCCTTCTTTTAATACTACCTTGCTTTTCCCTCCTTTTAATAGATGCCATCTTTTTTATGACAAATTGATTTTTCCTTCTTTTGTATTATTTCCATTTTTCATCCTAGGAATGTTGTATTTTCTAATGTTCCCTCCCGTCTTGACAACTTATTTCCACATATAATTATTTTTCATAATAATTAATTCATTACATAAAAATAACCAGAATTAACCTAATTAATCTAATACATGCCTCCATAGTATTAATGAAATCAAAATTCCATAGGTAGAATTTATTTAATTCAGTTTTAAATCCCTAGGCATTGGCAATGTCAACACTTTTAATGTCCTTCAAGGAAGGGACATGACATAATCAAATTACATAGATTCTACTATTATAGACAAATTATGAGTGACCATAATCCTAACCACCTAGTAGGCGTTCATTAATGAGACGCCAAAACCAATTAGTGTATTTTCTTTAATTAGGCTACCATACATCATAATCACACTCTCTAACTTCCATTGTAGGACTTCCTTAATAGAGATGGACAAAATACATTAAGTAACAACATATCTTGTTAACTAGGGAAGCTATGGTGGGATGCAAGCATCCCCCCTCCTTTTTTTTTCCTCAAGGATGTAGATGAGGAAAGTGTTGGACGATTGCATCTAGTTCCCATGTAGCATCTTTGAGTTGTGTATGCTTCTATTTGGATGAAGAATTCCTAGGTATTGCATTGGTGCAGATTGCACTTTCTTTTTTCTAAAATGACTTAAGGATGAAACCAAATGTAAAACTCCTGACATAGTTATGGGAGGATGGTTGAACTCTATATTTTGGACTAACCATTTTCTTTAAGGACACATGAAAGACTAGGTGAATCTTAGCGAGAGATGGAATAGACAACTTGTAAACGATTGAGGAAATACATTGAAGTAAAGTATAGGGTCCATAAAACTTGGGTGAAATATTCTAGTGGCTCTTCTCCTTGAGTTATTTCTTCTTATAGTGATTTATATGAAAGAAAAACTTATTCAATTCCTCAAAATGACTCTTAGATCGATGTTTATCAACTTATTGCTTCATACCATTATTGGCCAACACCAAATATTTCTTGAGAGTATAGGGAATGTCAGCACATGTTATCCATATTTTTTTCCACTTCATGAACCTTAGATAGACCTGCTAAGTGGGAGATCATTGATGGAGGATTTGTTCATAGACACCCTCAAAGGGGTTATTTTGGTAGCACCACAATAGGTAGTATTATCCCACCATTTTGTAAGGGGTGACCACTACACCAATTGGACCTTCCATTTCAAGGGAAAAAAACATAAATAAATTTCAAAACACTTGTTGACTATCGATCTATATAACCATTTCTTTGGGGTGATAGGTCGTTCCAGGGTTCAATTGCGTACCTTGAAGATGAAACAACTTCTTCCAGAAATTGCTAGTGAATGTATGATAATGATATGTCGTAATTGAAGAAGGCATGCCATGGAGTTTAGTGGGATTTTAAAAACATTAGCTATGAATAAATAAGAAATTATGGGGGCTGTAAGATACAAAAATGAGCATATTTAGAAAGACAATAAACAAGTACAACGATGAACGATTTGTTTCCCACTTTTGGTAACTTTGCAATGAAACCAATGAAAATATGAGTCTACACTATAGCAGTGAATGGTAAAGTTGTAATCCTCTACACTGCTTTGATGTTTTTTGTTTTTTCCATTGGCACCTGTCACATTCTACTAAAAAGGTGCATATGTATTTCTTCATGCCTTCCTAAGAGAACGAACACATAATCCATTCATATATTTTTTGAAGCCCTTAGAGACCCACTATGGGAGAGGAATATAATTTTGAAAACACTTTGGATTTAATGTTGAATTATACACCAAACTAATATGATATTTATAGTGCAATGCCTCTACCAAGTGGAGATCTTATGTGCATGTGGGTTGACCTATACTTTGTGGAGAATTCACACTATATTGGAATCTACTATCCATTCTTCATGTATCCCCTAAATCTAATTAGGAACTTTTAGAGATAAAGAAAAAAATATGTTTCCTCTTCATACATCCTAGAGAGAGAAGAAACCACCACATACTCCTTTCCCTTCTTGTAGGTGATCTCATATTCATAGCTTGATATTTTAGTGACCCTGTTTTTCTATTATGGAGAGGATAACTTATGTTCCAAAAAATATTTCTAACTACAATAGTTTTTTTTAATCTAGAAATAATAATCCATTAGGAAAAGATGTCATGAATCAATTTCATGAATAATAACCATTGTTCCTTTTCATAGGTGGATTCACCCAAGTTTATTTAACACAATTTCTTCATAGTGAAGTTCAAAGAGAATTCCTCTTTCATTAACACTACCCCAATACCTTTGTTGGAAGTGTTACATTCCAAGATGAAAGTATTAGAAAATTCAATCCTGGATAGGATAGGGATAACACACATAGATTATTTTAAATCCTAAAAATCCTTCTCACCCACATCATTCTAGTTGAAGCAATTCTTCTTGATCGAGGTGGTGAGAGGAAATGCAATTTTACCATAGTTTTGTACATACTTTTTGCATTTCTAGGATAGGGGTAGTACACGAATTATTTTAAATACTAAAAATCCTTTTCACCCACATCATTATAGATGAAGGAATTGTTATTGAGTGAGGTGGTGAGAGGAAATGCAATTTTACCATAGTTTTGTACATACCTTTTGTAGTAACCAATGAGGCCTAGGAAGCCACATAAAATTTTGAAAGTCTTCATCACCTCAATTTTCTTAGGATCACCACACACTCCCTCCCTACTAACAATGTGCACCATATATTATACTTTTGAGATGCCAAAAGAACATTTACTACAATTAAGGAATAGTTGGTGGTTCAGAGGAGTTATAAGACTTGATACACATGTGCCTCCCAAATTTTTTTATATACCAAGATATTCACAAATAAAACAAGGACATAATGGAACAAAAGGGGTTGAAATATGTTTTCATGAGGCTTTTAAAAGTGTAATGTAAAGTGTAAATACCAAAAGGAGTCACCATCTAATGGATTTCATGTCTACAAAAAGTAGTTTTAGGAATATCTATTTCCTTCATTCTAATTTGGTGGTAACTGTTATAATGTGGTTTTCCACACCTGATACATCATGCTTGGATGGCATATCCTTGTCCCTATGCAGACTCCTTTTACCTCTTTTTTCTCACTATGATTGTAATGTCCCCGACCCTCCGACCGGCGAAGAGGACACTACCAAACCCTTATCTATCTGGGCAACTAGCTCCATGAACATACACACATAAAAAATGAAATTATTTGAAGTAAAACATGCATACATTGTTACCATACAGCGGAAGAAAAACCATACATTCAAGCATTTAGCATGTTCATCATTTTCATTAAACAACAAAATACAATTTGCAGAGATGAGATAGTCAAGAATACTTATCTGATGAAGAATTTGTCTCGCAACCAGCTATGTCGCTGCAACGTTCCACCCAACCATAGGCCAGCGTGCTCCTTAATCTCTCAGCAACACTGCCACCCCAGAGCAGGGCATGATTCCCCAAGGAATAAGGAAGTAAGCAAGGTCACACATAGCCAAAGATACACAAATCATCCAAGCCAACGCAGTTGGGTTTATTAGGCCATCAGGGAGCTAATAAAAGTTGAATGCTAAGATGGTGGGCTCACTAAAGAGCTAAGGACACCTACACCAGAACTAGGATGACTTCTAGGACACCTACACCAGAACTAGGATGACTTCTAGGACACCCACACATACCCAACACAAGGAATTGATCCCTTCTCTGCTACACAATCCCTCAGGCCTTGACTTCCCTTCCAGTGTTATTCAAGGGTTGTGGAGAAAAAAGCTATCCGTCTAGCTCTTTCTATGTGGCTCCCAAACAAACCAAGTTTATCAAGCATACCAAGCCTTCATTCCCACTCCAACATAGTCCAAAGAGCAACCACTGCATACACACAGCAAAATAAGTGATTCACAGCTCTGGGTAAGAAAATCAAACACCACAGAATAATCGAGGTGACAATTTAGGTAATACATAGCCCTGACTGGGAAATTTGATTATTGAGTCATTCTTGGCCCTATCGTGGCCAAAATGACTCAATAAGAATCCACAACAACCAAAATCATAAATTAACCCACAACAACCAAAATCGTGGGGCAACCAATGACAGTCGATCTCTTAGCTGCATGAGGAAGGAAAAACCACCCACATGGAGGTGAATTCACACGGTTAGACCCACAATGAAGAGAAATACACACAGCAAAATCCCCAACCACCAAAGTCACACACACAACAAAATCGTGCATGTGAGGTTGCTTTCCCAACTCTCTGCCTGAGTAATATGCCAAAACCGTGCATGAGGAGAAGAAAATGACTGTCTCTGCATGAGGATGGGAAATAATGTCAGAATGCCCACGTGAGGGTGAAAGAGTCTACTGGTGGAGTGTGCATGTCGGAAAGGACTGACAGTCCTACCACACACCACTGCTCAGCAATAACTGCCCAACTAACAATAGAGGTTTTTAATGTGGTAGTTGACTGATTAAGACAAGGGAAAGGTGAGTAAGACAAAAAGGTGGGTGATAGCTAAAAGGGTTTAACAACCGACACTTGGATTTTCCCCATTGGCCCAAAGTTTAATAGTTCCCCCTCCTTATCCTTAGTAAAATCACACCCTTTTCATTATGGTTGCATTGACATAGCTAGTTGGGGTCCATTTTAATTAAAATGCATAATTACATGATGCCATAATTAATATGTGCCAGATAGCATGATATTCCATTGGCAATGATTTAAATCGCCGAAACACAAAACAACCAAATCGATGGTGGGGATTTTTCCTTTAACTCCACACCACGATTAATTACAATATATATACATTATATACATTAAATGCAAACAGGGTCAAAACCGGGGTGTTACATTCCCCTCCCCCTTTAATAGCACTGTCCTTAGTGCTTTACAAAATTTAACAATATGCTACACTGGTATTGCCTCAAGGTTTCGCAAAATTGAACAAAAATTGATGTGCCAATCGCATGGAATCCTCTAACTCCCATGTAGCCTCTTCAGGACTGTAGTGCCTCCATTGCACCTTTACCTTCCCTATGGCTCAGTTCTGGAGCATTGTGACCTTCCTGTCGAGGATGTGCATTGGCTTGATTTGGAACTCTCCCCCAGGTTCCAACTGAATCACATCCCAATTTATCACATGGTTAGGATCATGTACATATTTCTTAAGCAAATGAACATGAAAAACATTATGATCTCTAGTGCTAGCAGGCAATGCAAGTCTATATGCAACTAGTCCTATTCTTTCAAGCACTTAAAGCGGCCCATAATATCTTGGTGAAAACTTTGCACAACTTCCAAGCTCCAAGAAACTCTTCTTTTCCCTCACTCTGAGGTAAACATGATCCTCAACATTGAACTCCCTATTCACCCTATGCTTATCTGCATAGATTTTCTGTCTGTCCTGTGCTGCTTTCGGATTCTACCTGATCTTTACAACCTCCTGCTCCATCTGCTTGAGCAATTCTGGACCAAGCACAACCCTGTTCATTGGATTATCCCATGTCACTGGTGTCCTACACCTTCTTCCATAGAAAGCTTCATAGGGACTCATCCCCAAGGATGCCCACTATCCATTGTTATAAGCAAACTCTACTAAGTGTAAGTAATCTTCCTAGTTGGTTGGTTTGTCCATCACGTACATGCGAAGCATATCTTCAAGCACCTAATTAACTCTCTCTATCTGTCCATCTATTTGAGGATGCTATGCAGTGCTAAAGTTTAGCTTTGTACCCAAATATGCAAATAACCCCTTCCAAAAATTGGAAGTGAACTTGACATCTCTGTAAGAGACTATTTCCTTAGGAAATCCATGCAATTTGAAAATCTCCTTCATGAATATCTTTGCAATGTCATCATTCTTATGCATAGACTTCACCGATATAGAATGTGCTACCTTTGTCAACTTTTCCACCACAACCATGATGGAATCATGTCATCTCCAAGTCATCAGCAATCCTATAATAAAATCCATGGAAATAACTTCCCATTTCCATTTTGGAACTGGCAAAGGCTGCAACAAACCTGCAAGATGTTGATGCTCAACCTTTACCTACTGACATTTCATGCACCTTGAAATGTATTCAGCCATGTCCTTTTTCATTCCTGGCGAAAAGTACTATTTTTTGGCGGTAGCAATTGTCTTTTGGTATCTTGGGTGACCAAAATATGGAGCTTGATGGATTTCATCCATAACAACTCTCCTCAACTTGGCTACATTTGGAATATAAATTTTTCCTTTAGAAGTAAGAAGTCCATCTTCTTCCAATTTACATCCCTCATACCTCTTCTCAAGACTTTGCTGCTGCAATTTTTCTTTTACTAGCTCATACAATTCATCTCCAGTAGTATGATTAACAATCTGTTGCCTCAAATTTGATTGGAAAATACTAAGAGATGCCACATGCATTTCTTGCACCTTCTTGCTGAGTGCATCAGCTACCTTATTCTCTTTTCCCTTTATGTGCTTGATTTCAAAATCAAACTCACATAAAAATTCCAACCATCTCGCTTGCCTAGCATTCAGAGTAGGCTGATGAAATAGATACTTTAGACCACAATGGTCTGTCCTTAGTTCAAATCTTCTACCCATCAAGTAATGCCTCCACATCTTGAGGACATGTACTATGGCTGTAAGCTCTAGATCATGAGTGGCATAGTTCTTCTCATGCTCCTTCATCTTTCTTGACTCATAACATATCACTTGGTTGTCTTGCATAAGAACTCCTCCAAGCCTTTATCCTCATGCATCGGTACACACCACAAATATTTCTTTGGATCTACAACTTTTAATATTGGTGCATTGGTGAGAATATTTTTCAACTGTTGGAAGCTTTCTTCACACCCTAATGTCCATTCAAACTTTATCCCCTTCTTTTGCAAAGAAGTGATGGCATGTGCAACTTTGGAGAATCCTTCAATGAATCTCCGGTAGTATCTTGCAAGTCCCATAAAACATCTTACATCTGTCACATTTTTTAGAGTAGGCCAATTCATAATGGATTCAATCTTTTCAAGGTTGACAGATATACCCTCTTCTGAGATAATGTGACCCAAATATTGAAGTCTATCTCTATAGAAGTCACACTTGGTCAGCTTTGCATACAACTGATGCTCCCTGAGCAATTGCAATGTCAATCTCAAATTCTCTTCATGCTCTTCCTCATTATTAGAATAAATAAGAATGCTATCAAGAAAAACGAGAACAAACTTGTCCAAATACCTACTGAATACACTGTTCATAAGGCACATAAATGTAGCGGGTGCATTTGTGAGGCCAAATGGTACCACTACAAACTCATAGTGTCCATACCTTGTTCTGAAGGCTGTCTTATGAATGTATTCATCCTTGATTCTCACCTGATGGTAACCAGACCTCAAGTCAATCTTGGAAAATACCTTTGCTCCTCTCATTTGATCAAAGAGGTCATCAATCCTAGGCAAAGGGTATTTATTCTTCATAGTAACTTTGTTCAACTGTTTATAATCAATACACAACCTAACTGTACCATCTTTCTTCTTTACAAATAGAACTAGTGCTCCCCACGGAGACACACTCGGCCTGATATACTTCTTCTTCAACAACTCTTACAGTTGCATCTTCAGTTCTAGCATCTCTGGTGTACTCGTCCTGTAGGGTGTCTTGGACATGGGTGCTGCTCTTGGCACAAGTTCAACTGTGAAATCAATGTCCCTCTTTGGAGGAAGCCCTGGAATCTCATTAGGAAACACATCCTTGAATTCTCGTAACACCTGATAGTCCTCCAACCTAGGATTTTAATCCTCCGATGCCTCCAAAATATGAGCTGCATACAATTGGCAACCTTTCCTATAGAATTTATTCAACTACATTGCTGAAACCTACCTTACTGAAATCACCTTTGGAATACCTTTTACCACTACTGGGTTCCCTTCTTCATCCATGCATTTGAAAGTCTTATTGTAACAGTCAATATTTACCTTGTGAGCTTCTAACCAAGCCATTCCGATGAGAACATCATAGGAACCAAGTGGTAGAACATTCAAATCTACACAAGTGACCAATCCATTCATGACCAATGGACATTTCTCTATCACTTCACTAACCTTTCTTTTAGTTTCAGTGGCTAGTTGAACTAACCAAGATTTTCTATGCTTTACTTTCTTAAAAGCACAAATCTCCACTACTATAGGGGTAATGTAACTGTGAGTAGAACCAAGGTCAATCAAAATAGAAATAGATTGCTCAAAAATCTTACCTGCAACTTCAACCACAGTTGACTGGTGATATACCTGGCGGTCCTCCAGTGCTGCATAAATCCTAGGGGCGGCCCTTGCTACTTGACCCACTGTTTCTGCTTCTTGAATGTTGTAAGCTGGCCTTGAACTCTCATTCTTGAGTGGACAACTTCTGCACATGTGGGGTCCTCCACATTTCCAAAATTGGAGTGGTCCTCTATTCTATTGTGGATCTTTAGGCTTTTCTCCTATCACTCCAACTGGCTTACTTGTATCTTGGGATGGCTGCTTCTACTGATTCCTAAAGTTAGAAGGTTTGAAACCTTTCTTTCTTTGGTCAAACTTCTCATTCTTCTTGTCCTTCCATGCCTTATGGTAATCATGTTTACCTTTTCTTTACTCATAGAAATACTTATCCTTCCTTATTGCTTCTTCAAGAGTTTTAGGTTCATAAAACTCAATTCTGTCTTTGTAAGACTGAGGCAATCCACTAAGTAAATGCTGGACCTTCACCTTTTCATCTTTGATGTACCTGACATACCTCAACAATTCCAAGAACTTATTTGCATACTCTTCCATGGTTTGCTATCCCAATCTCAGCTCATGGAACTCCTTAATCTTATCATCATAATACCTGTCAGAGAGGTACTTCTGCTTGAAATACTTCTTGAATTGTTTCCACTTAAGTCTCATTTCACTGATCCTCTTTACTTGCTTGAAGTGTTCCCACCAAATGGATTCTCTTCCATTCAGATTGAATATGGAAACTCTTTCCTTCATGTTTCCCGAATAATCTTGAACTTGGAAGTACTTATTTATCCCAAGAATCCAAGCTTCAGCCTCTTGTCCAGTCTTTACCTCACCGTCAAATGTAGGAGGTTTATCCTTCTTAAATTCATCCCAAGAGCAATCCCTATGGTGCCTCTTTCTCTTTCCCTTATGAGAAGAAGAGCTTGAATCCCCACTAGGTTCTTCTGAGTCAGATGATCTACTAGAAGTCCTTCTTCTTCTCCTAGTACTGCTCTTACTGTCTTCTGGTTTTACTGTACATAGTCCAGAGTCTATCTTTCTTTGCAAGTCTATCAAACTCTGCAACATAGCAGCATTCAACTGATGCTGCTCTTCCTGGGATTTAATCAAGCTTCTCATGGTGGCCACAATATCTGGCGGTGTCTCTTGGAATCTCCTTCCATTAGACTCTATGTCATCATTTCCAACTCGGACATTTTATCCCATGGCATCTTGCACATGCTCGTAGGAATCTCGAGCATCATATCTATCATGGGTTCTCATAATTGAACCATGACTTACTTTACCAACCAGACTACCTGGAATACTACCCTTGAAGGTGAATATGATTCTACAAAATGTGTTAGTAACACAACTGTTAGCTACATAACATTTATACAAATCAGAATTACTTACCTTCTTTTGGAAAAATCATAAAATGACAACTTTTTCCAAAACACAGAATTTCTTCCTCAAAGAATGACTGTCTTAGGGGGACAACAGGGGTCAAGGGGGATGACGGGGGTCAATATGGTGCATAAGATCGCTGCCATTTTTCTCCTTTTCAGCCCTGTAAATCCACTAAAAAATTGCTGAAATCTACTGAAAATCCCACTGAAAATTTATTTTTTTTGGTCATATTAGATCCCTTCCCAACTAGCCATCCGATGTATTCGATCACTAGTTGACAATGCTTCCGATACCTCGATGGAACGATCTTCGTTCGTCTTCCAATGCACATCAGATCATTCTTTCTCTGCCTTCCGACGCACATCGGCTGACCAATCCTCTATTTTCTTTCGACGTTTCGGATCGATCTTCCTCTAGCTTCTGATACACATCGGCTGATCGATCCTCTATTTTCTTCCGACATGGGTCCAGTATTCCTCTAGCTTTCAATGCACATCGGCTAACCGATCCCCTATTTTCTTTTGATTTTTCGAACCGATCTTCCTCTAGCTTTCGATACACATCAGCTGATCGATCCTCTATTTTCTTCTGACGTTTAGGACCGATCTTCCTCTAGCTTTCGATACACATTGGCTGACCGATCCTCTATCCTTTTTTGATGCTTCAGATTCCTTGATGTTAGCCTTGCTGACACTTTGGATTTTTGATGCTTCAGATTCCTTGATGTTAGCCTTGCTGACACTTTGGCTTCGCCTGGATGAGACCTTTGTCTCCTCCTGGTCGAGACCTTCGGCTCCTCCCAGCCAAAAGCTTTAGCTTTGCTTCTATGAACATTTTCCGATGATTTTGACACTTCAAAAATTTTCAGGTTTTTCTCTCTAGTTTCCTTGTTGGCTGTGTCTCGGCTCAACCCAGCTGAGACTGTCGGCTCCTCCCAGTGGAGATCCTCGGCTCCTCTCAGTCAAGATCATCGACAAATTTCAAACTTGGACAATTTTTGAAATTTTTTTTCTGGCTGTTCTTTATCGGTTGGACTTTCGCCTAGGTTATTCGGTGTATCGGATGAGCTTCTGGCTAAGTCATCCGATGTATCGGATGGGCTTCAACCTAAGCCATCTGATAATTTTCACACTTAGAAAATTTTCTGAAATTTTCCTGTCATTTCTCTGATTTCTCTTTTTCCCCTTGTTGGGCAGAGGGTAGCTTTCCTCTGTCACTAATTCTTCAAGCCCCATTGAGGCCCATCCTGCAATGTGAGCTCTGATACCATGTTGTAACGTCCCCGAACCTCCAACTGATGAAGAGGATGCTACCAAACCCTTATCTATCCAGGAAACTAGCTCCATGAACATACACACATAAAAGCTGAAATGCTTTGAAGTAAAACATGCATACATTGTTACCATACATCGAAAGAAAAACCATACATTCAGGCATTTAGCATGTTCATCATTTTCATTAAACAACAAAATACAATTTGTAGATATGAGATATTCAAGAATACTTATCTTATGAAGAATTCGTCCCACAACCAACTACGTTGTTTCACCCTTCCACCCAACCATAGGCCAGTGTGCTCCTTAATCTCTCAGCAACACTACCACCCCCGAGCTGGGCATGATTCCCCAAGGAATAAGGAACTAAGCAGGCTCACACATAGCTAAGTATACACAAATCATCCAAGCCAACACATTTGGGTTTATCAGGTCATCAGGGAGCTAGGAAAAGATGAATGCTAAGCTGGTGGGCTCACTGAAGAGCTAAGGACACCTACACTAGAACTATCCTGACTTCTAGGACAAACACACACACCCAACACAAGGAATTGGTCCCTTCTCTGCTACATAGTCCCTCAGGACCTGTCTTCCCTTCCAGTACTATTCAGGGGTTGTGGATAAGAAAGCCAACCCTCTAGCTCTGTCTATGTGGCTCCCAAACACACCAGGTTTGTCAAGCATACCATGCCTTCATTCCCACTCCAACAAAGTACAAAGACCAACCACTGCATACACACATCAAAACAAGCGATTCACAGCTCTGGGTAATAAAATCAAACACCACAAAAAAACCAAGGTGACAATTTAGGTAGTACACAGCACTGACCAGGAAATTCGATTCCTGAGTCGTTCTTGGCCCTATCGTGGCCAAAACAACTCAATAAGAATCCACAAAAACCAAAATTGTAAATTAACCCACAGCAACCAAAATAGTGGGGAAACCAATGACAATTGATCTCTTAGCTATGTGAGGAAAGAAAAACCACCCACATGGAGGTGAATTCACATGGTCAGACCCACAACGAAGAGAAATACACACAACAAAATTCCCAACTGCCAAAGTCACACACAGAGCAAAATCATGCATGTGAGGCCGCTCTCCCAGCTCTCTACGTCAATAATATGCTAAACCTGTGCATGAGGAGAAGAAAACAACTATCTCTGCGTGAGGATGGGAAAGAATGCCAGAATGCCCACGTGAGGGTGAAAGAGTCTGCTGGTGGAGTGTGCATGTGGGAAAGGACTGATAGTCCTACCACACACCACTGGTCAGCAATAACTGCCCAATTAACAACAGAGGTTTTTAATGTGGTAGTTGACTGATTGAGACAAGGGAAATGTGAGTAAGACAAAAAGGTGGGTGACAGCTAAAAGGGTTTAACAACTGACACTTGGCTTTTCCTCATTGGCCCAAATTTTAATAATTCCCCCTCCTTATCTTTAGGAAAATCATGCCCTTTTCATTATGGTTGCATTGACATAACTGGTTGGGGTTCATTTTAATTAAAATGCATAATTACATGATGCCAGAATTAATATGTTCTGGATAGTACGATATACCATTGGCAACGATTTCAATCACCGAAACATAAAACAACTAAATCGATGGTGGGGCTTTTGCCTTTAGCTCCACACTGCGATTAATTACAATATATATACATCATATACATTAAATGCAGACGGGGTCAAAACCGGGGTGTTACAATGACCCTGATGCTCTAGTAGAATGCCTTAAAATAGATGTTTATATATATACGTGGGTCACATGTCTACAACCTGCATATATGCAATTTGCACCACTGTCATCCGCATACATCGAGAAATGTGCTGAAAAAGAAAAAAATATTTGGAGTCCCCCCCCACTAAGTAATGAAGGACTTGTCTATTGGCCTTCCATATGTCGGGAAATGCTCCACGTCGACCCTTCACTTCCTATTGAAGGGATATATATTGAGCTACTATGAAGCATTAAAGGAAGAAAAATTTGAGAGAAAATACATTATAGTGGAATTGTGCCCCATTCTTATGTACTTGAGTCTAGATCCCCTTTTCCTTGAAGTAACCATTAGTGCTATTTCCCAAGCTTACCTTGATCTTTGTGAGTTTGCCTTTGTATGGAGGATTGAGTGGTGGAGGCCCAAGTGGAGGTACTGAGTTTCTCGATTTTGATGAAGTGTTTCCAGATTTTATCATCTTTATCTCTATTCATATTAAAAGAAATATACATTTCTCATCCATTGCATGTGTAATTATGAATATTTTGTATTGATGGATGTATTTACTTTGATTATGTATTGGAATATATTATGCTAGACTAGGTACTAATGTTTTATATATATATCATGTTTATATATCTCATTGTTGTTGAGGGATATGTGTAGGTACAAACTTGATTGAAAGCTCAATGAGGATCTACTTCAAATGTTAGGAATAAGGTACACCCCCTTGGTCCCTTAGTGTTATTTTTTCTTATATGTTTATCATGATTGGAAATGGGTTTTTTTTGTGTCATCCTATCTGTTGTGGTCCACCCCAACCCATAGGATATCTTCTCTGTAACATAAATGGTGACTCTATTGGGGATTTCCTTTTTGTTGGGGGTTGGGTGAATGATTGGCTTGATTTTCTCTCTGCTTAACTCTTTTCTTGGTAGTCCCTTGAAGTAATTTGAGTATTATCATATATTTTACAACCTTTTCCTTGGTATATGTGAGTCATAAAACTTATAGTCGCATATATATGTGGGATGTAGTGTATACAATTGTGTACATACATTATTGTTCCTTGAATAGTCACATGCATCTCTATTTGAGCTTGAGATTTGGATGTGTGGAGGTTCTGGGTGGGTTGTGAATATTTTTTAGTCTTCTTGGGTCCCTAGGTTGCATATTGATTTCCTCTGTTGTGACCATAAATGTTTTTATTTATCGAATTTATTTGAAAGTTATTCTTTTTTATATCCTTATTGGTTTATATTAGTGCATTGGACTTCTTGGTCTTAGTGTCGTGTTTGGATTGCTTGTTGCTTGCTATGAGGTCTGGGAGTTTGTAGGGTATTTTTATTTTTCATTTTCTTTACATCTATATTGAAAATACAAAAATATTTTGTCTTTGCATGTTTATTGCATTGTGCATTGCATTGATTTGGTACTTGCATTAGGTTTTGTTAGATGGTGTTAGTGGTTAGATATTCATATAGGAATGATTTCATGGGAATTTGAAAGGAAATTTATTCATTACATGTAGTGGCATAGCCCCTTTTTCATGATTAAAATCAAGTTGCACTTGGAATTGTTTTTAGGTGTGCATATTTACTTCATTGCTGAGTCATAACCTCACTAGTTGCATGCTCACCACCCTTGAGTAATCACAACCTTAAAATTAATGCTTAAATTAAAATTGATTACACATTCTTATTTGATAGAGGTGCACAAACACGCTTAGGATTATAGAGTCTTGGAATATGGTGTCGTGAGTAAGTATTTCCAAGACTATGAAACAAAACAACTAGGTGTTTGTCTGGTGAGAAGTGAAATCCTTGGTATAATTAGTGTTCTCAGGAGGCTTCTCTTACACAAGAGTTAAGAACGAGGTAGCGCACACATTTGTGATGGGGATACCCCCTTGCCACTTTATGTTGAGATCCTGAGATATTTCCAGTATCTTATTTGTATATGGGGACTTTTGAGGTACCTTTGGTGCTTTCGAGCTTCGAGCTTTGTTAAACTGCCCATACAGTAGATCCCTCCTATGACTATCCGCCTGAGCATTGGTTATATTGGGGTGACCTTAGTTTCCTTATACAAGTATCGCAACGGGTGATTCTAGAGGTTATTCTATGAGGGTCATCACCAGTTAGGGGTCAGACAACATAGTCCATATATGCATTGAAGCTTAGGGCCACTATAATTGGTTACACACCTATTCTTGTAGTGTATGGGAGTCTCAAGCCTCTCCTAGGCAAGACATACCTATTTCATTTGGGAGCTCACTGATCCTCACTCTATACTTGTTTGCATCTGACTTAGTTTTCTCAGGGGTGTGCTCTTTGTGCACTAGTTGTCTTTAGGGATGGAAGTTAGTTGAGTATTTGTTCTTTTGAGTCAATGTGGATTTATTTTTGGCTCCTCGTTGGTCATGATTCTTAGAAGGCTTATCTCCTTGGAACTCTCCTCCTTCCCCTTGGAAGAGGACTAGATGTTATAGGAATCCTTTAGTACACTTTGTTTCACACACGGTTCTCGTTATGGGTACTACATCTCAGAACCAAAAATTCCTTCCATCTCTGTCATATTGAATGGGGGCAGGAACCATATGGATACCCAGAACTCCAATTTACATCGACCATTTGGGATCTGGTACTTCCCATACTACACAACCCCAAATATTAGATTTTATAGCTTCCTATAGGAGTTATTCCTTGGAGAGGCCGAGTGTTGAGACTCAATCTACTCCCTCTAGCATAGGTATGTTTACATTCTCCATACCATATTTCACTACATCTATTCCATCATCTGCTACCGGTCTTGGTCCAGATCCTAGTGTTGGACTTCGGGGAACTAATGCTCCTTTATTTGCTCATCGATTTGGGAGTGGGCATATTGCACCCTTCGTTCCATTTATGGGGGGGTTTTCTCTCCCTTTATCTCCTCTTGACACTAGGGTTCACTATCTTGGGGGTGATAGTGGATACATGAACATTGGGGCCACTTCTTACATTCCATCCTATATCCCATCGTCTACCATACCCATTCCTTCAAATTCCTTTCTCATGTCACATCCTCCTTATGTCTCACATGGTTGCTTGGGAAGTAGTTCTCCATATAACTACATTGTCCCTACATAATCCAATGTTGTTGTGTCTAGAGGCCATATACCTCCTCATGTTCCTAGGTGGAAACCAAACTATCAGTCTTTAAATTATGGTTGTATGGCTCCTCCTTGTCAAGGAATACCTAACCATCAAATCCCCGTGCAACCTTATATGGGAAATATGGGAGGGGGTTATTATCCAACCGATTAAGGCTATGACCTTCATCACAATCATCCCTATGTGAACCAAACTATTAAGGGGACATGGAATCCTATGGCACAACCTAGGCTCCCCTTTTTGGCTACTTTAAACCTACTTGACCTTTCGAAGTTGACTAATGATTCGGTGTCTCATGATCCAATGTGGCCAGTTGTTCTCACTAAAATTCCTTCGAATATTCCAAAGTTTGAAGGTAATAATGGTGAGGACCCTGGAGAGAATGTCACCACTTTCCATTGATGGTACTCTTCAAACTCTTTGAACCATGATTTTATTCGTTTGAGACTGTTTCAATGCACCCTCATGGGTCCTATCACAAAATGGTATATAGAGATACCTAGGGGAACCTATCGGACTTTTAATGACTTAGCCATGAACTTTCTAAACCAATTTCAATTTTTGGTACGTTACAATGCTGACATTGATATCTTATTGACATTTCGGTAGGATAAAGCCACACATATTTTTGATCAAATTCAAGAGTGGCACCAACAAAATAGGTTGATTAAGGCCAACATTCCACCCGAGTTCTTATTGGAGTGGTTCCTCAAATATTTATTTCCTTATATCATGGAATATGTTTCGACATCCAGAGTGTGTAATGATGAACAAGATATATTTAGAGCTCAGCAGTTGGGTTTGATCTATGCTCATTCTGGGATTTTATATGAGATTATCCCTAACGCACCACGATCAAACTTCAATCCTAAGTTTAAACCTGGGATACATGATGATGGTATTGTTTTCTATGCAAGTGCCAAGGATGTAGAATAGGTTACACATCAAATGCAAAATTTTTCTATTAATCAATCTATGATCGGGCAAGATGTAGCCTTTCCCACTCTGACCCAGTCGACGGATGTACACTTTGTGGAGTCATCGGATCAAAAGGGTAACCAGTAACCCGAAAGCAATAGAAGAAAGGGAAGAAATAATAAACAAGGTGGGAATATGAAGGGGAATCATAATGATGACAAGAATACGGATAATGCTGGGGGGGGGGGAACAAGAATCCTAAATGGAAGGTTAAATTCCCTTGCAAGCTTTGTGGGGAAGCCCATATGAATTACTTGTGCCCTCATATTGAGGTTTCCTTAAAGTACATCGCACAGAGACCAACTGTGTTGAATGACCCTTTACCTCATAATAAAAACGTGGATTTGATAACCATGGACACTAGAAGAAGTTCTAGTGGGTATCAAAACCATCCAACAGTGGAAGTTGGCCATGGTTGCATCAACATGATGTATGCCTCTAATGTTGTGACTCACTTGAAATATTATACTTCATCACAACCCAAATCGGAGAAAAATACTACACTGCCTGAAATTTGGTTGCATAACTAAAGGATTCCTTAAGTATTTGGGACACAATCCTAATGCCCAAGCCACCCAACATTACTCCATTATTGAATATTTGGTCCAGACTCCTTGTGCAATGTCAGTTATCAAAGTTCTTCAAACCTGTCCTTCACAACATAGAGCCTTATTGTATTCTCTAGGCGTAGTTGATCCCAATGCCTCCACGGTAGTCATATTTGAAACCCACGAGGTCCAGCCTCGCTTGCCTTACCATGTGGCCTTTCTAGTCCATGCAGAGTGTCTCAATAGCACCATTAAACATATCATTGTTGATGAAGGCATGGTGGCATCCATGATGTTTCTGGCTTGTTGGAAAGGCGTTGGCTTACCCACTTTGTCGAAATATATGACCATGTTGACTGTGTTTGATGGACGATCATTTTAGCTGCATGGCATTATTCCTTCTCTTCAACTCCAGTTGGTAGGGAATACCATGCAAGTCGAGGTTGAGGTGGTTTATGTGCCCCTCGATTACAATCTTTTACTGAGTCGAAACTGTATTTATGCTATGAAAGCGATTGTATCATCGGTATTTCACATAGTATGCTTCCATTTTGAATATCAGATTGTGATCATTAACCAAAGATATTTCAATAATTCTGGGTCCTCTGCATTGCCAGAATTGACCATCCCGATTATTGATAATTCTCATCCAACAATTAAGAATGTTGGTGTCATAATATATCCATCGTTAATGGAAAATTTTAATATTTTGGCACCAATCCTAGCCATTAGCTCTAAACCTAGTAGTGATTCATCACCTATGAGTTTGGTACCATTTTGCACTATGTATTTGGAAGAACCATGGACTCTTCCTTGTTTGAGCACTTCATATGAATATTTTAGACCTAATAGGATGGCAATGTCATATGTAGCAAAGGTTGCGTATCAAGATGAACTTGATCCTACTATAGACCTTGGTCCTTCCTCTTCATGGATGGAGGAGGAGAATCTCTTTGCATTGCTTTCTTGGGAGTTTCCATATTCATGCTCACATGATTTCCTAGATGATATTTTTCCTTCAGTTGAAGTGATTCTCAAGGACATGATTAGTCCATAACATCCTTGGGAGGAGTTTCATCATCACTCTTAATTCTCCTAGATCTTGAACGAGTCGAGCATGAGGAATTTAGAATGAACTTAAGCAAGAGTGTTGGTCAACTTGCGGTCCCATTAGTTAATCATGGTATATATGCCAAAGGTAACAGGGAAAATTTATCTCCTATGACTTTGGTCAACATATCTTAGATTCTTGGAAAAACATAGAATGTGTACGTTGGTGCAGACTCCTCTCCTGATGAAGTTGAAAAATACACTGAGATTTTTATAAAAGAGTTTCAAGATGTATTTGCTTAGTCATATGAAGAGATACTAGGATTTGACCCTCACATTGTTGAACATGAGATCAAAACATATCCTAATTCTAAACCTGCTCGACAATGCTTACGTACAATGAATCCTCGCAAAGCGCTTGCCATTAAGGGCCTCCTAAGAAAAATAATAACATAATAGTTAAAATAATAAAATAATATTTATGAATTTTAGAGGAAGAGAGAAAAATATACTTGTTTCCTTCATATTCTCAAGATGTATCCATGTGGTTTTACTTAAATTTTGAGGAAGATCACTCATTGGATGCAGGATTAAATCTTGCATCCAACAAGTACCCACTCTGCATACTTTTGATGAACCCCACCTCATGAAGAATGAGAGATACATTAAAAAAAAGTGTTTTATTTATCTAACGAATATATTAAAATTGAGCTCACAAGAATCTATGGACCAAGACAAAACTTACAGAAGATTCCACAATTAAATTTACTTAGAATATGATATGAAACATTGCAATAACAATGTTAATCAAAAGTAAAAATGGATACAATCTAGATAATTGTTACAATGCAATACACTAGCATTAATAGCCAGACCATTTGAATCCATGAGAGGTAATTTGAATTGATTAACTCAATATAACTACATGGCTAACTTGAAGTGTCTAAATCACTATTAGAGCTTAACTAACTATCTCTGGTTGTGTAATTCAGTCTCTCAAACAATTATAATCAATTAAACTAGTCTACTACAGCCCGAGTGATTACCTACTTCTCTACCTGTGTTTCTTCTGTCTGTGGTTCTGCCCTCTGTGCTGTCAGAGGTTTGATTATGATTTGAATTCGGCCAGTGTGTTTGACCGGTGTCTCCTCTGACAAAAAGGTATTGATGTAGAGGTTCAACTCATAGTCTTCTTCTTTCTCTTGGTCAGTTAACGGCTCCTCGATTGAGAATTCGATCTTCTTTACTGTCGCCGGTACTGGTATTTTTGTTTTAGCTTGTTGAGATAGATCCCAAATGATATAGTCGCCCGATGGATAATAGTCGAGGGATTTTGCATTTGAGTCAGTGCCTTGCATGTACCACACCGAAGTATGGTCGATCTCTAACTGGATGTGGGAATTTGTTGGATGTTTTGAGGCACCCTCCATCTAGTCGTGTGGACTTTTAGTTGTTGGAGCCAGTTCTCCAATAGTACTTTTCCATTCTCCCAAAAAGGAACCTTGAAGGAGCAACAAAACCAATGTTGTAATCTCACAGATCACATAAGGTTACCAATAATATAGACTAAAACATACATACATAACAGAGACAAGAGATAAGAACAAGTAGGTGAATTAACATATTATATTACATGAATGGGTCCATACAACACAGAGAACTGAACCGAGTTCTCATCTGGCTCAATAGCCTAATATATATGATTACAAAACAGTTACAAAATAACTACCTATTAGTTCAGTGAACCGACGCGACCTTAAGTGGCTGAACTAATCTCTAGTTTAGTCGG
Organism: Pseudotsuga menziesii; assembly: GCA_001517045.1. Taxonomy (NCBI): domain Eukaryota; kingdom Viridiplantae; phylum Streptophyta; class Pinopsida; order Pinales; family Pinaceae; genus Pseudotsuga; species Pseudotsuga menziesii. The sequence continues at coordinate 91,868 of LPNX010653937.1, read as the reverse complement.
CCAACCGACTTAGTCTCCTGATTGACTAAGTCGGCTATCGTTCAAGTCGACTTATCAACTTGCTCCTCCAACATGGTCCATCAAATGTATGCAGTGTGTGTATTCATTGGATGCATAATTTAATTATTAATTTAAGAGTCCTCTCACTCAAAATTTGAGTAAAACGACATGGCGATATATTGAAAGTATGAAGAAGAAAAAATAGTTTTTAATGCCTAATATGTCAACTCAACCATTATAGTTGACATTTTTTCTTGAAATTCTATTGGTTCTTGAATTCCAACTCATAAAGAAATTATGGTTGGATCTTTTTCTTATTAGGCCCATTTTAGACCCCAAATTTGCTCCAATGAATGTTTCCCAAGATAGCACCTTCAAGTTATGTCTTCGATTCTAATAGGCCACAAAATTTGGCATGTTCCCCATTTGGGTTTTAGTTCACATGTTCATGAACCATGATCTTGTTGCATGCATACAGATTGTTATTGGCCAAAAGAGTTTCTTGTAAATAATATTTTCTTGGATTAGGCTAGTATGGATTTTTATATTTTTTCTTTGATTATGTATCTAAATTACATTTAACAAACATAATATTTTTAATTGTCTAATTGTTTGAAAAATACAACTACAAGTTGATACTATTGCATCAAGGTGGTAGGATACAAACTAATCCCTCACCGATGCAACAATTACAACATGATACTCTATGGAAGACACCTGACATGTAGGTATTGTAATATGTTTATTTTTTTTATTTATAGTATTGCCATATGTTTTTACAATTTTTGTTGTCTTCTATGAATCACAAATAACTTTAACATGTGTTTCTGCAACTAGTGACAAGAGACATCAATTAACTATCTCCATAGGAGGTCAACATACTACCTCATAGTCAAATATCACATATCAACATAAATATTTTTAATATAAATTGTATTTTCTTATTATAGTTGATTTTCATGTTGTTGCGCCAATATAGCTTTTAGAAACATGTATGCAATCACTAACATAGTCATTTGGTTCACCACTCTTACATGCAGCCATTGTTAGGTTTATTTTCTTCACCGCCCCTACATGATATTTTGTGACCTCCTTTCATTACACTCTTAGGTGGTACATCTTCTTTGTCCATCATGCATTGACATGAGCTATTACAAAAATGTGAATTTAGATCGATGAGTTTAGTTTGTATCTGTCTAGTTGTTGTACTTTTATCTTGCAAATTTGTAGCAGAAAATCAATTTTCTTGGTAGCCCTATATTTTTTGGATTCCATGCTCCATTTGTCATGGCATAAAGTTAATTAGTACACTTAAGAACATTCTGTTAAGTGTAAGTACCTATACTTTCATGGTTTTGCAACATCCTAATTGGATCTAAATTTTCTCATCATGGAAATGCTTTTTCATGACGACTATGCACCAATAGTTTAGAAACGACAAGTCTACCCAAATAATTTTATTATTATTTCTATATCCATGAGATATAATTTGATATTACAACCAATGGGTTCTTATCACCCCTCATTTCCACCATCACTTTAGAGGTTCTGTTATAATGTCGCTACACCCACTGTAGGTTTGAGTGGCCCTTCTGATGTTTCTTGAATCTGTTGTGGGAATACATTTGTTGCTTCAACCGTTGTTGCATATATATTATTGAAAAACCCTTTATTGTAATTATATGAGCTACATATATACTTAATGCATCCCCTATGATTGTCTCAAATCAAGATGTGCAAATGATGCCTCCACCCCTTAGCTAGGAAGAACGTTCTTCGACATTGCTTGAGATACTCTCAGTGAGAGTATTAGTTGATTAAATTATTATCAAGTATCTATGGAATTGATTTTAGGCATTTGAATTTGCCATTAATTGATTTCTTACAACTACAACAAGAAGGTATGGGAAAGAGGCTTTCATTGAGGAGGAGGGAAATTCCCTCAAGACTAATAATCACATCTATGGTGAGTTTTCTTATATTAAATTTTAATTGTATTTTGTAAGTTTGTTAATTGATTAAATTGTGGAAAATAACTTATATGAATGGTGTTTCCTTTAATATCCAAAAAGGAGCACCATTGCTTGATGTAAAAGACTCAAAGATTCTTTGACCTTGAAAAAAGGAAGAACCTATTTGGATATGCATCTCATGTTGGTGAGGGTGGCATCGGTCAATGAGTGACCCATTTGTCATCATCCACATTTATATTTTATTCTATAGGCATGATCTGCTATTTTGTAATATGAGAAAACTTTTTCCATTTTCTAGATTGGGCATAATGTGCCATTTTGTATCTTAGCCATGATGTTCCATTTTGTAAAAATTGTTTGGTTAATTTTTAAAATACACACACATATTGCTTCAAACATGAACACACACACACACATGCATTACTTCATATATGTCTAATGAAATGATTATCGTAAAGAATTGAATAATATTGGGCATTTATTCGAGTATTTGTTAATTTAATGTTGTTAATGAATGAATGAATATGATACTAGTGTTCCTAACTATTTGATTAATGATGATGTTGATGAATAATGGATAATGAATGAATGATGATGATGGTTAGGGTTCATAACTATTGATGTTTCTATAAAATACCTCATGGGAAATATTCGACTTGAGGTTGTTATCTATCTGATGTGTACAATACTATATAACTACAATGGGATCATACTTTGAGGGCCATATTTTGTTTGTGTTTGTTATCTATGTGATGTTCTCAATCGTGTTTTAAAAGTTGCAGTAAAGAGGAAGAATTCTTGGAAAAGAGCACAATTAGAGGATCACTTCCTCCTTTGCTGATTATTCTTCATCCTTTTCTTTGTAAAATCCATTCATTGATTGGTAGAGTAGCATTCCTCCTCCAATACTACACATAAGAGGAAGACACAACACCAAAAAGAACTTCATGAGAATTTTGAGAACATTAAAACATCTAACTTTGACCATGCAATTTATATAAGTCAAAAGGACAAATTATGGGTGTTGTGAATGGAATAGAACATTTATCTTAATTATTTCTCTAGTTGTACATATTGGAATACTACTCAAAAGAAAATATGATGAATTTTACAAAATGAGGACAATGGAATTTTTCTTAGTATACTTTGGGAACTTCTTGTGTATGCAAATTCAAGTGGGAATTTATTAAGTATTTTGTGCACATTAAAGAAAGGAAATTGAATACGAATATGCGGTTTTAATTCATAGTAGATACTAAATACTTAGATAAATATAGATAGAAATATAAATGTAGAAAAAAAATAAAACATAACCAAAGTAATAAATAACAACAATGAGAAAAACTTTTATTAATATTTTGAATAGGAATCAATGCTCACTTTCCTCTTTGAAGGGGTGACCTATAATTGATTAGAGCTCAAATATAATATTACTTACTTTGAACCCAATTACATAGCTTCTACTACTATAAATAGCTTATGGATGAACATAATCCTAACCACCTAGTTGGCCTTCATTAATGAGACTTCAAAACCAATTAGCAAGCCTTCTTTAATTAGGCTACCATACATTATTAATCACACCCTCTAAATACCATTGCAAGCCTTGTTAATAGACATGGACACAATACATTAAGTAACAACATATCTTGTTAACTAGGGAAGCTAGCATGGGATGCAAGCATCCCCTCCCCCTTTATGTTTTCGTCAAGGATGTAGATGAGGAAAGTGTTGGAGGATTGAATCTAGTTCCCATGCAACATCTTTTAGTTGTGTATGATTTGATTCAATGAAGAATTCCTAGGTATTGCATTGGTGCAAATGGTGTTTTCTTTGTCTAAAATGACCAGAGGATGAAATCAAATGGAAACCTGCTCATATTTTTATGGGAGGATGTTCAAACTCTATATTTTGGCCTAACAATTTTCTTTAAGGAAACATGAAATACTGGTTGAATCTTAGAGTGAGATGGAAGAGACAACTTTTAAATGATTTAGACAATACGTTGAACTAAAGTATAGGGTCAATAAAACTTGTGTGAAATCCTCTAGTGGCTCTTCTCCTTGAGTTATTTCCTCTTATAGAGATTTACAAGAAATAACACCTTATTCAATTCCTTAAAATGACTCTTAGATTGATGTTGATTAACTTATTTCTTCATACCATTATTTGCCAACACCAAATATTTCTTGAGAGTATAGAGAATTTCGACACATGCTATCCATATTATTTTCCACTTCATGAACCTTAGATAGGCCTGGTAAGTGGGAGATCATTGATGGGGTATTTGTTCATAAGCTCTCTCAAAGGAGTGATTTTTGTAGCACCATAATATATGGTATTATCCCACCATTTTGTAAGGGGTGGCCACTAAACCTATTGGACCTTCCATTTCAAGGGAAAACAACATAAATAAATTTCAAAACACTTGTTGACTATTGATCTATATAACCATTTGTTTTGGGGCGATAGGTCGTGTCGAGGTTCAATTGGGTACGTTGAAGCTGAAACAACTTCTACCAAAATTTGCTAGTGACTGTAGGATCATGATATGTCATAATTGAAGAAAGCATGCCATGGACTTAATTGTGATTTTAAAAACATTAGCTATGAATAATTGAGAAATTGTGGGTGTTGTAAGGTATAAAAATGAGCATATTTAGAAAGACAATAAAAAGTACAATGATGAACTATTTGTTTCCCACTTTTGGTAACTTTGCAATAAATTCCATGGAAATATGAGTCTACACTATTGTAGTCTTTGGTAAAATTTGTAATGCTCTATAGGGATTTACTATTTCTTGTTTTTTCAATTGGCACATGTCACATTTTATTAAAAAGGTGCATATGTATTTCTTCATTCCTTCCTAAGAGAATGGACACATAATGCATTCATATGTTTTTTGAAGCCTTGAGAGACCCATTATGGAGAGGAATATAGTTTTGAAAACACTTTGCATTTAATGTTGAATTCTAGACCAAACCAATATGTTATTTATAGTGCAATTCCTCTACCAAGTGGAGATCCTGTGTGCCTGTGGGTTGACCTATACTTTGTGGAGAATTCACAATATATTGGAATATGTTATCCATTCTTGACGTATCCCCTAAATCCAATTAGAAAATTTGACAGATAAAGAAACAAAGAGGTTTCCTCTTCGTACATCCTAGAGAGGGAAGAAACAACCACATACTCCTTTCCCTTCTCATAGGTGATCTCATAGTCATAGATTGACATTTTAGTGACCTCGTTTTTCTATTATGGAGATGATAGCTTATGTTACAATAAATATTTCAAACTACAATAGTTTGTTTTAATATAAAACAATATTCCATTAGGTAAGGATTCCATGAATCAATTGCTTGAATAATAACCATTGTTCCTTTTCATAGGTTGATTCATCCAAGTTTATTTCACAAAATTTCTTAATAGTGAAGTTCAAAGAGAATCCATATTGCATTAACACTACCCCAATACCTTTGCTAGAATTGTCACATTCCAATATGAAAGCCTTAGAAAATTCAATCATGGCTAGGATAGGGATAGTACACATAGCTTATTTTAAAGCACAAAAATCCTTTTTCACCCACAACATTCTATTTGAAAGAATTCTTCTTGATTGAGCTGGTGAAAGGAAATGAAAATTTACCATAGTTTTGTACATACTTTTTGCATTTCTAGGATATGGGTAGTACACAACTTATTTTAAATCCAAAAAATCATTTTCACCCACATCATCATAGTTGAAGGCATTCTTCTTAAGGGAGGTGGTGACAGGAAATGCAACTTTACCATAGTTTTGTACATAGATTTTGTACTAATCAATGAGGCCTAGTAATCCACACAAACTTTTGAAATTCTTCCTCACCTCAGTTCTCTTAGGATCAACACACACTCCCTCCCTACTAACAGTGTGCCCCATATATTCTACTTTTGAGATGCCAAAAGAAAATTTACTACACTTAAGGAATAGTTGGTGATTCAAAGGAGTTATAATACTTGATACACATGTGCCTCCCAAATTTTGGTATATACCAAGATATTAACGAATAAAACAAGGACATGATGGAACATAAGGGGTTGAAATATTTTTTTCATGAGGCTTTGAAAGGTGTAAGGTGAATTGAAAATACCAAAAGGAGTTCATGTCTATAGACAATAGTTTTAAGAGTATCTACTTACTTCATTCTAATATGTTGGTAACCATAATGGAGATTAATTTTAGTGAACAATTGAGCTCCATGTACCTCATCTATGAGGCTGAAAATAAATAGAATAGGAAATTTTCCTTTTATGGTCAATTCATTAAAAGCTCAAAATCTAGGACACATTTTCCAATAACATTTTTAATTAAGAACCATGAATGATCAACCATAGTAATGGTTTGTTTTAGGGAATATGGCATCTACCACTAACATATCCTAAATAATATATTAAATTTCACTTTTGTGTGCAAAAGGATAGTGATATGGCCACATTGGTTAGATGAACATCTAATATTAGTGGGATTCTATGATCATTCTCACCGCTTGAAAGTGATAGTCCACGAGTGTTACAACTAATTTTACCACACATGGTGGATCACACATTTATGGCCTTCCTTGTCCCTCTGTAGACTCTTTGAACCCCATGGACCATTTTTGTACCTTTGATGTTTCCAATATCATCCATAAAAACATGTCTTATTTGATATACACAACTTTTAAACCCATTCTCGCGTATATACGCGGATTTGACCCTTCAACCCACGTACATCAGGATGTGTGCAAAAGGCCAAATATTTTTGGAGTTTTCTTTGATGTGGATCTAAATCACTTGTCTCTTGTCCTTCCATGTGCCTTGAGATCACTTGGATTCGACCTTCCATTACCCCATTGAAGCACTATATAAGGAACCCTTTGGATACATTGAAAAGAGAGGAATTGAAGAGCAAGAGAACTATAGTCCATTGTTGCTGGAGCTTATACTTGAGTCTGCATCCCTTTGTCCCTTGGAGCACTTCATGTTATTCCCAAGCTTGCCTTTGCTTGTGAGCTTGCTATCGAGAGATGGAGGATTGAATTGGTGGAGGCCCAAGTGGAGGACTTGGTTTATTCGATTCGTAGACATGCCGACAGAGGTTGTCACTATTGTAATGTCTATTTTATATTAATAGAAATATCTTTTCCTGTCCAATAATGTGTTTAAATGAGTATTGAATCCATGGATGCTTTTAAATGCTTATATGTTATTGCCTATATATGCTAGAGTAGGTCTAACACAATTATATATAGCATGCTTGTGTTGTTCGCTAAATGTTGAGAGAGCAAATTACTTATACAAGCGAGAGTGGAAAAGCTCAACGGGGATCTACAGCAACTGTTCGGAATAAGGTATGTGTCGAGATCCTTTAGTGTTAGATGTTTGGTTTCTCTTGCATATAGGAAAGGATTGATTTCTGCAGTTACTCTATCTATTGTGGTACCCCAAGCCATAGGAAGTTTTCTCCATAACAGAATTGGCGACCATACTGGGTGTTCCTAGTCATTTCCTTTGGGGGTTTTTATTGGCATTCAATGTTCTTGAATTGCTCTTATTTATCTGTTTCTGAGTTGGGTCTAGGGGCATGTTTGTTTGGTAGTGTCTGATAGGAGTAAAATTGTCTCAACTTGTCTGTTTTACCTACTTTTTATCTCTTTTTCTTCCTGTACATGATTTTTTGCTTCACAGTCGCGTGTACACGCGGTTTCTACTAAGATATATGTGGGGTTTTTTTACACAGTTGCGTATGCCTTGAGTTTTGAGTTTTAGGGGAATATTAGTGTTGCTAGGTGAGTTTTGATGATTTACGAGTCTCCTTGGATGCTTCTAGAGTCTGTATACACCTCTGTTTCTGACCAAAGATGTCTTTTAGTTAGAATTTTTTTAGATGTTCTTGTCATTGCATTTTCTATTTTTTGTTTTGGGATTAGTGCATTAGATCTCTTTTACCTTGGTGCTTTGCTTGGGTGCTATTTGATAGTTCTTGTAGAATCTGGGGGTGGTAGAGTCATTCTTTTGCTTCATTATCTCATTTTAATTCAAAAAATACAAAAATATTTTCTTTTTGCAACATGATGCATTTTTGCATTTTGCATTTTACATGGTACTTTCACTAGGTTTGCTTGGAAAAGTATTAGTCAGATTTTCATATAGGAATGATTGCATTTTTCATTTGAAGGAGAATTGTGCATCTCACGTAGTAGCATACCCTGTTTTTCATTTGACACAATGCATTTGCATTGATTGTTAGGTGTGCATTTTACTTCTTGTTGCATCATAACACCATTAGTTGCATGATCATTTACCCTTTTGAGTAATAAGCCAATTAAAATCAACGTATAATAAAATGAATTACACTCTTTTCTTTTATAGGGTGCACCAACAAGTTAGGTTTTAGGGTCTTGGAATAGTTCATTGTGAGTAAATTCTCCAAGGCCACTAAACACAACATGTATGTGTCTGTCTAGGTGAGAGTGTGAAATTCCTTGGTATAATTAGTGTTTCTCAAGATCCTCCTCTTACAAGGGAGTTAAGCACGAGGCAGTGTGAGCGGTTATTGATTGGGATGACCCCTAGTCATAACTGAGTAGCACGGGAGATATTTCCAAGATTGTATTCATATCTGGGGGCTCTTTCGAGAGTTTTGGGCTTTGCTACCCTGCCCATATGGTCAATCCCACCTGAAAGTGTCTGCCTGAGCATTGATTATATTGATGTGACCTTAGTTGCCTTACCTAGGTTATCGAGGGGGTACTTTGCAGAGGTTATTCTGCAGGTGTCCCGGCCAAGTTGGGGTCGAAAAACACAGTTGATATATGTGTTGAAGCTCAGGGACACAATAATTGGTTACAAACCTTCGCTTGTTGTGTATGGGAGTCTCAAGCCTCTCCTAGGTGAGACATACCTGCTTCATTCAGGAGCTCACATATCCTACCCTTTATTTCTTGTGATTTGGCTTTACATTATATAGGTGTATGCTCTGTGCATGCTAGTTTTCCTAGGGTTTGCGTAATTAGATCCAGTCTTTTTCATTTTTTGAGTCATTGTGGATTTGGGTGTGGCACTTTTCCATTCTCGTCATTTAGCAGGACTTCCACCTTCTGCATCTCCTCTTCCTTTAGGAGAGAGAAATAGGATGTCCAGGTGGACTACTTATCACATTGATTCACACATGATGGGAGATCACAAGGATGAGATTCTTGAGATGTCCTCTCCACGTTAAGATGTTGGGGAGGAAGATCATATTCTTGTATATGATCCTTCACCTGATATACCTTCACATTCCAGTTATGATCCCTCATTCACAGGTCACTGGTATTGGTTGCTAGGCGATGAGACTCATCATGAACCCACAGGCACTAGTCATGTTAGTTATGGCATGCCTAATATCCCTGCATGTGATCCAACACATCATGCCAAGTCAGAAATTGATCCTAGCACTATGCCTGGGGGCATTCCCATTCCTTTCTGTGCAGAGATATTTGGGAACATTAGTCACATTGCACCTTCCATCCCTGCAGTGGAAGCTACCTCACATGTTCATCCTAAGCCTAATGTTAGTAGTCATATGTGGATACCAGAACCAAGATGAGTGACCATAGGGAATACCACTTATATCCCTTCACTTGTCCCTTCGTCATCTATTCCTACTCCTTTGAACACATTTTTGACAACCCTTCCCCCCCTCATTCACGTGGTCCTTTGGGTCGAAACATTACTACTAGTCATGTTCATACTATGACTACTCATATAGTAGTTTCTTAGAGTCAAGCATCTCCTGTTTCCTTAGGAGGTCATATTCCTATTTTTGGATCATCGTACGGTCCATCACATGGCATTCACCATATCCCTACTTATGGAGCCTCTCATGGGATATCCCATGGGACATCTTATGGAACTTCTCATGCACCATCTTATGGATTGCATTATGGATAGAGCTATAACCCTTATGGGTACGGGTATCAACAACTCGCTTACTCATCCAATCATGGCTTTGTAGTGTCACTTAGTCAAGGTTCACCACATCATATTACTTCCATGCATCCCTACATGGGTCAAACGAGAGGAGGATATTATGGCCATGGCCATGGTATTTACAGTAATCAGCCTTATATGAACCAAAACTATAAGGGAGCGTGGCATAGATCGGCTCAACCTAGGCTCCCTTTCCTCACAATGTTAAATCCACCTGACTTATCGAGACTAATGAACAATATGGTATCTTATGACCCGACTTGGCCAGCTGTCCCTACCAAGCTTCTCTCAAACATTCCCAAATTCGAGGGAAAACCAGGAGAAGATCCTAGTGAACATGTCACTACCTTTCACCTTTGGTGCTCTTCCAACACCTTACATGATGACTCGATTCATTTTAGGCTATTTCAATGCACCCTCATAGGGCTTGCAGTGAAATGGTACATAGAGTTACCAAAGGGGGAATTCGTTTTGTTCGATGACCTTGCTATGACTTTCCTCAACCACTTCCAGCTACCAGTGCATTACAACATTGGTACAGAACTCTTATCGACATATCAGCAGGACAAAGCCACACATATCTCAGACCATATCCAAGAGTGGCGTAGACAGAAGAGGTTGATTAAAGCCTTCATATTGTTGATGTATATGTAACTTCGGAATGTATTCTTCTATGTATCTTATATATTGCAACCCGATGTTTATTCCGGGATGTCTCTATTATGTATTCGAGTCATGTGGTCATGCCCCGATGTTCCGATCGGGATGATTAATAATGTAATCAAGTCATATCAAGTCATTAGGTAAGTCCCCACAGTTTCGGGGCACTTGAGTTATTATACACTAATTAAGGTGTAGGCTCGAGTAGTAATCATTAGGTTGAGACTACGTGTGAAAAGGAAATTCAATTGAACAGATGAATATAAATAGAGAGTGAGAGTCTCTCTATTTATCACTTGTGAAATACATCACTTTCTCTCCCAAGTGTGGCGCACTACTGGAGAAGGAAATTTTGGGACTAGACAGAAGACAGAAGACTACTGCTGTTTTGGGAGATCTCTTACTATTTTGGTGTTGATTCTATCTTATAGGAAGTTGTGGGGTCTTCTCCTTTATGGTTTCCCCGAGGAAAACTCTTTGTGTCTCTCGTCTCTTTTGATGTTCTTGTGTTTTATTGCTGTGCTTGTTATTCTCTCAGTGAAAAGATCCTAAGATCATAATGCTAGCTTAAATTGTTGAAAAACTAACATGGTATCAGAGCTAACCTGAGAAGAAGACATTGTGTAGCTACAGGAACTAGGGCGTCCTATTTTTTGAATCTTCCTCCACAGATTTTCAGTAAAAGTATGCTAAGATGACTCCCCATTGAAGGGCGCATCTTTTTGTCGAAGCGGAATTTGATTCTGAGCATTTTCAGTCTTCGATGCAAAAATTAGGGCTTTCTACAGAAGATGAATTTTTGAGTGAGACCAGCATAGGGTTATTCTCCTCATCAAAGCCGAATTTTAGAGACTTGGATCAAGAAATTTGGTTGGGTAAAACTCCAGGAAAGTCAAACCCTAGTTTGACCCTGAGCTAGGAGAAACCCTAAATACTAAAAATGCTAAGTTTTGGTACAGTCACTATATTCCAATATTGGAAAAGTCTCAAAAGATAAAAATTTCAAGGGCTGAATATAAAATCTGGATGAATCATGGATCCAAAAATCAGACTTAGATTCGCTGTACGCTAGGAGATATGATCTCTCCAAGTTAGGGTTCTAGCCTGTTCCAGAATTCATCCCCGAACAGGACATCTGGGGAGATATGCAATATATTGAGCTAAAAAGGTCCAAATGGAATTCCTAAAGATGTTCCAGAAAGGGCACAGACTTTAATTTCAGTGGTCTGAATATCAGACTCAGAAGATGAACCAGTGACACGTGGAATTCCGTACAACTTCGCTGTTCTGAACAGTCCTGTAACAGGTCACATTGAAAAAAGGATCATAAATCCAAAATGGTGAAACCAATTCTGATGAAACCTATGGTGTTAGATCAGGGACATACGAGGTTACCTTAGTAAGAAATTTCAGACACAGAGAATCAGTAATTTCGGAGATATCATAGAAACAGTAACAGGAATTTATGCAGAAGAAATTAGTAAATTAGGGCTTCCTATTTCGGGAGCTTCCCTCCATTGTTTTCAGAAAAGGAGTACATTGGACAGCTCCATTTGAAGAGATATATCTGTTTTTCCAATCAGATCTAAAAGTTTCCAAGTTTTTAAAATTAGGGTTTCTACAACACACCCTAGATCAGCGAACTCCGGGACAAGGATAGACACCTCAAATCGGTAAGATCTAATCTTTTGTATTTCCATTTGAGGTTCTCATTTCAATATGATCTATCACAATAGCTTGATGATAAGCTTGGTGAAGTTGACAACTTCCAAGCATAGAAGTATTTGATCTCTCTGAAGAAAATGGATTGGACACCTACATGAGTATAGAGGTTCCAGTTTTAGAGGGAGACGAGGCCAAAGAAGACATCATGCTCATGCTGTAGAGGATGATGAACCATCCAGAAAGAGATCCATATATGAAAGTGAAGATTATTCAAGTGAGGATGAATATGTTCTGATATCAGCTCTCACAGGTAACACTACTCATGGAAATGATGATTGGCTTATAGACAGTGGGGCTTCCAAACATATGACGGGATTCAAGGAATCCTTTGTAAGACTGTCAGACATAAATCACCTCACAAGGTGAAACTAGGAGATGACCACCAATATCCAATAAAAGGTAGTGGGGAATCTTCATACAAGATGGAATCTGGTAAGTCTTTAACAATGAAAGAAGTATTGTTTGTTCTAGAACTTAAGAAGAATCTTCTATGCATTTCAGCCTTGGATGCAAAAGGAATGTGGGTTGCATTCATCGATGGTCAAGTCATCATGTGGCCAAAAGGAAAGAAAATTGATGATGCGATAGTGATTGGAGAACAAGAAGGAGGCTTGTACAAATTGAAGGTTCATCTAGAACAAGCCTTGATCCATGATACGGTAGAGCCAAATGAGCTTTAGCATAGAAGGCTTGCACATGTGCACTACAGAGCACTACCTATTGCATTCCAAACAAAGCATGATGGAGTTTGCAAAGGATGTGTGAAAGGGAAGAATACAAAGAAAACATTTCCTAGAAGCAAAAGCAAAGACAAAGGCATTCTAGAAATCATCCACTCTGATGTATGCGGTCCAATGTCATCAAACTCACTAAGCGGGTATGCATACTATGTTTCTTTTATTGATGATTTTTCTAGAAAGACATGGATTTACTTTATGAAAAACAAAGATGAAGTGTTCATCAAGTTCAAGGAATTCAAAGCCTTGATCAAGAACCATACTAAAAAGAAGATGAAGACCATTCGATCAGATAATGGTGGAGAATTCACTTCGAATGAATTCAAAGAGCTATGCAAAGAAGCAGGGATTAAGAGGGAGTTGTCAACTCCTTATAATCCACAACATAATGGGGTTACAGAACGGAAGAACAGAATTTAAAATCTATTTGAAGGGAAGAACAAAAATCAGAATATGACCTAAAGAATCTAGTTGAAGAATGTGAAGATCTAGAATGCAGAGACCATGCAGTCATAAGAGTCTCTCAAATCAAGAACAACTTGAAGCGGTAAAAGAAAAGAAAAAAAGTGAAGAATGCAGAAGTGATGATGGCCACCTTGAATGGCCTCCCAGGATCATGGAATTCATTCAAGGAATGTGTTCCAAAAGGAAGTGATTACTTTTAGCAAACTTTGGGAAGAAGAAGAAACTTGAATCATAAGAAGAGAAGAGAAGAGGGGTGCAATTGAAGATCAAGATATCGCCATCCAAAGAAGATCCCTCAATCAATGAGGAATATGAAGAATTCAACTCTTGAAGAACTTCTTATCCACCTTAGCTTTTGGATAAGAAATGATGCTATTATGAATGAAGAAGACAATGAAGCTGAAGGATCAAGAAGGATTCTACCCTCGAAACAAATAAAGATAAGTATTCAATTGTCATTTCATTATATTATTTTGTTATGCATTTGTTTATATTTAGTTATTGTATAGGATGTTTGCATTAATGACATAATACTACTAATATGCATGTGATGGGTAAGTAGCTCATGGGGCTATACAAATTCTCCATTGCTACTTATCTAGAATGAAACCTCTTTGCTAACATATTGGATTAGTGCACAATCTCAATGTTGTCCTGGTAGAGATGGAAGGCATCTAGAAAGTTTCAATGAGATATGGATGAATGTTGTATTGGCTAAAGTAGTTGCATGATCATATATTTATGCATAAGTGTTTGCCAGTATAAATATTCCTTATGAAATGTTTCTAACCATACAATTGCATTTGACTTGTAGGAAAGATCACATACGTAATCGCCTACAAGCAAACAAGAATGAAGACTTGTTCCGAAGAACAAGTGACGACAGTTCAAAGACAAAGAATAATATGATGAGTACAGTGACATCATTGATGCAGAACCTTCCAGCCACCAAGAAGAAAGGGAAGATTAGTTCAAGAAGAATGATGTCTGGGCGTAGTATCAAGACCTGAAGAGAAGTTCATAGTTCCATCATGCAGTAGATGGAAACATCGTGGGATACAAAGCAAGATTCATAGCATGAGGCTTCTCATGAAGAGAAGGCATAGTCTACAAAGAAACATTTACAGCTAATAGAAGTGAAGTCACATGACATGCATAATCATGTGTGCAAATGAAAGAAGGCCTTGTATGAGTTCAGAAGACACCCATGGGATAACACATACATGATGAGCTTGATGAATATCTTAACCTTTGCTACAAGGTTGATAGAGGATGACAAGCTCACAGATGGGTGCAAGATGAACTTTTGAAGAAGTTCAAGATAGAGGATCTTTGTATCCAGTGATCCTAGATGGATACTACTTGTCACTCCAATACAGAATGTTTCAGTGCATAGAGTACGGAAGACAGAGGTATTATGATGCTCCGCTTCAGAGGGAGTGATTGTAGAAGATCCTGAGGTTTGACATGGTACGACAGGATGGGAATATTACTGATGATTCTAGGCTTTATTGAGAGTGAAGCGGGTTCCAACCTTTGATCCAAGGTTGAAGGTGGAAGACCAGTGATGCTCCTGTTATGTGTCAATGCACTACTGTTCTAGGTATGGAGGTGTGGCAGAGTACAGATGGGATCTTACTTGGACAAGGGAAGTATGCAGTAGAGATCCTGAAGAGGTTCGGGATGATGGACTGCAAGGCAATGGCCACACCTATGGCATCGAACCTGAAGCTATTGAGTGATGCTTCGTCAGAGTCGGTTGATGCTACGATGTATTGTCAGATGATTGGGTCATTGATGTACCTGACGAACATGAGACCAAACATTTGCTTTTCTATGAACACCTTGAGCCAGTACTTGACAGATCCAAGGAGTGTTCACTTGACAGCTGCAAAGCATTTTTTGAGGTACCTAAAGGGTACAATTGAGTATGGGCTCAAGTACGATGCGAATCAGAAGATTAACTTGGAAGGTTATGTTGATTCAGATTGGGCAGGCAGTGCCATCAACAAGAAGAGTACTTCGGGATGTTGGTTCAGTATGGGATTAGGTGTGATCTCTTGGTTTAGCAGGAAGCAATCCTATGTGGCACTGAGTACGGCTGAAGCAGAGTATGTCACAGCTTGTTCAACTAGTTGTGAGGCTACTATCTGATATATTTGATCTCCAGTTAGATGCTACTTGTATACATTGTGACAACTAGAGTTGCATGAAGTTGTAAGAGAATCCAGTGTTTCATGACAAGTCGAAGCATATCGAGATCAAATATCACTATATCAGGGATATGGTGCAGAGAGGAGTAGTGAAGCTCCTGTATGTTGCGACGGAGGAATAGATAGCTGATGTATTGATGAAGCCATTGGTTACGCTGAAGTTTGAGTACTTCAGAGAGAGACTTGGTGTTCTCCAGATTGAGCCTTCCTCCCAGAGAAAGTGATGAGACCCATAGCCATTATGACATGGTGAGAGGATTGGTTCCTTCCATGGTCAGATGTAAGGGCTGAGCCATTCTGTCATGGTCGTAGGGTTGCTCCCTTTCATGTCAGATATGAGTGCTGGCCATTCTGTCGAGTAGGACAGATGTAAGAGTAATTGCCATTCTAGGAATGGAGGCACCTGGTCAGTTACCAGGAACAATCAGTGTAAGAACTGAGTAGCCATTCTGATGTGATAGAGGGATGTGTTCCCACTTGGTTAGATGTAAGGGCTAAACCATTCTACTCATGACTAAAGGATTAAGTTCCTTCCATGTCAGATGTGAGTGTTGGCCATTCCGACGAGCAGGTTGGATGTAAGAGCAACTGCCATTCTCTAGGAGAATGGAGGCGCCTGGTCAGTTACCAGGTAGCTCAGTTGAGGAGGAATGGGGGCCATTCTGATATGATTGTTGGGATGTGTTCCCCTCATGATCAGATATGAGTGCATGCCCTTCCATCATTGTGAGCAGGATGTGTTCTTTCCTGGATGGATGTAAGTGCTGAGCCATTTCAAAGATGGTAGTATGTGTGTCCTACCATGCTGGTGATTGTAAGTGCAGAGCCTTTTTACAGATGGTAGTAGGTGTGTCCTACCATGCTGGTGATTGTAAGTGCTGAGCCTTTCCACAGATGGTAGTAGGTGTGTCCTACCATGTTGGTGGATTTGAGCGTTGTGCCTTTCCACAGATGATAGTAGGTGTGTCCTATCATGCTGGTAGTTGTAAGTGCTGAGCCATTTCACAGATGATAGTAGGTGTGTCCTATCATGCTGATGAATGTGAGTGCTGGGCCTTTCTGATGTGATTATAGGATTGGTTCTTATATGATCAGATGTGAGTGCTAGGTGTTCCTTTCTGACGAGTAGGTCAGATGTAAGTTCTGGGCGAAGACCTACATGAGGGTAGGCCTACAACCAGCATGAAAAAGGGCCGGCTCTATAGAACTTCCTATGATGAGAAGAATCTTGAGATAGCACTAGTGTTGATCCAGATCGAGTGATGATCCAGATCCAGTAATGATGATCCAGCAGTAATGATCCAGATCGAGTGATGATCCAGATCCAGTAATGATGATCCAGCAGTAATGATCCAGATCGAGTGATGATCCAGATCCAGTCCAGTGATGATGATCCAGATCGAGTGATGATCCAGATCCAGTCCAGTGATGATGATCCAGATTGAGTGATGATCCAGATCCAGTCCAGTGATGATGATCCAGATCGAGAGATGATCCAGATATAGAGATGATGTTTGATGATGATCCAGATCCGATGATGACTTGAAGATGATGATGACTTGAAGACGAAGATGACTTGAAGATGAAGATGATTTGAAGACGAGATGATCCAGTTGATACAGAGAAGAATACCAGTGCTGAAAATTGTGTCAAAAGAATACCTTCCTAGTTAAGAGGGAGTGTTGATGTATATGTAACTTCAGAATGTATTCTTCTACGTATCTTATATATTGTAACCCGATGTTTATTCCAGGATGTCTCTATTATGTATTTGAGTCATGTGGTCATGCCCCGATGTTTCGATCGGGAGGATTAATAATGTAATCAAGTCATATCAAGTCATTAGGTAAGTCCCCACAGTTTCAGGGCACTTGAGTTATTATACACTAATTAAGGTGTAGGATTGAGTAGTATCATTAGGTTGAGCCTACGTGTGAAAAGGAAATTCAAGTGAACGGATGAATATAAATAGAGAGTGAGAGTCTCTCTATTTATCACTTGTTAAATACATCACTTGCTCTCCCAAGTGTGGTGCACTACCGGAGAAGGAAATTTTGGGACTAGACAGAAGAAAGAAGACTACTACTGTTTTGGGAGATCTCTTAATGTTTTGGTGTTGATTCTATCTTAGAGGAAGTTGCGAGGTTTTCTCCTTTATGGTTTCCCCGAGGAAAACTCTTTGTGTCTCTTGTCTCTTGTGATGTGCTTGTGTTTTATTGTTGTTCTTGTTATTGTCTTAGTGAAAAGATCCTAAGATCATAATGCTAGCTTAAATTGTTGAAAAACTAACACATATTGCTGGAGTTTCTCCTTGAGTGGTTCCTTAAATTGTTGCTACCTTATATCATGAAGGATGTTTCTACATTTGGAGTCCAGAATGAGGAACAAGCAATTTTTAGGGCACAGGAACTAGATTTGATTTCTGCTCAATTTGGGCTATTATATGAGATCATACCTAACGCTCCACATTCTAGTTTTGATCCCAAGATCAAACCTGTACCACATGTCGATGGCATTGTGGGATGTACAAGTGCCAAACCTGTGGACTTGGTTACAAAACAAGTGAGTCAATTGTCTATTAACCAATCCTCATTGGGACAAGCTATGGCTTCATCCCAACCCACCCAAACAGTGAGTGTACTTTTCGTATAATCGTCGAACCAGAAGGGAAACCAGCATCCCAGAAGGAATAAGAAAAAGGGTAAAAACAATCGTAAGGGTGGGAATAAGAATGAAAATGCCAATTTTAATGACAAGAACGACCATAATGTTGAGGGGGACAAGCAACCTAAACATAAGGTTACGTTTCCTTACAAATTGTGTAAGGATGACCACCTCACTCACTTGTTCCCTCGTATGGAAGACGGCTCGAGATTCATAGCATAAGGTCTAGTTGTGCTGACCAATCCTTTACACCATAATCAAAATATGAACTCGAGGACCCATGATCCTCATTCTGCATTTGGTGGAGATCAAGATCTGCTAGAAACCAGTACTGGTCATGGGTGCATCAACATGGTGCATGCTACTAAGGTTGTGACTCATGTGAAAGACTATGGTTCGTCACAACAAGACCTTAGGAAATAACCTCCTCCTACCGAGATTCCTTTGCATATTGAAAATCCTATGGATAAACTTGTGAGTGTGCCTCACATTCCTAAGAAAGTCTTAAAGTGTTTGGGGTACAATCCTAATGCCCAAGCCACCCATAACTATTCTTTTGTCGAGGATTTGGGCCAAACTCCTTGTGCGATGTCTGTGCTTGAAGTTCTTCAGAGTTGTCCATCACAAAGGAAAGCTTTGCTTTCTGCTCTCAGAGTGAATGACGATAACTCTTCTTCTGTCATCAAAATTGAAACCATGGGACTACAGCCTCAATTGCCTTACTACCTGTCTCTCTTGATTCATGTGGAATGTCTTAACATGACCATCAAACACACTATGATTGATGAAGGGGTTGCTACTTCCGTGATGTCTTTGTTGTGTTGGAAAGGTTTGGGTTCTCCCAAGTTGTCTAAATCCGCTACCATGTTGATTGCCTTTGATGGTAGATCATTTTGGCCGTAAAAAATTCTTCCTTCTCTTAAAGTCCATTTGGGAGGGAATACCGTCGTGATCGAAGTCGAGGTGGTCGATGCACCCCTTGATTACAATCTTTTACTGGGTCGGAATTGGATGTATAGTATGCAAGCCGTAGCCTCTTCTCTATTTTGAGTTGTATGCTTTCCATTTAATGGGAAGATTGTTACGATTGATCAAACATCATTCAAAAATTTGAGTGTTAATGCATCGTCGGGAGCTTCGAACCCAATTATTGACCACTCTTAGCTGACAACTGGGAGTGTGGGTGTAGGTATGTATCCATCCCTTATGGGGACATTTAGTTGTCCTGCAACCGTCCTTATTATTGGATCTAGTTTCGATGGGGCTTCATCTTCATTGAATTCGGTGTCCTTTTGCACTTCCCATATTGAAGATCCTTGGATTCTTCCTACACCGAGTCCTTCGAATGGACCTATCGAAACAAACGAGCCATTTCCTATAGCTATGATAGTGTATCAAGTGAATCTTTATTTTGTTGCAGAGCCTAGTCCTTCCTCTTCACAGATAGAGGAGGAGGACCCGTATGTACTACCTGCATGGGAAGTTGATTCTTCTCACGCACATGATTTCCTTGATAGTGTTTTTCCATCAAATGAAGCTATTATTGAGGCCATGTCTAGGGTTGATCCACCTTGGGAATATTTACATATTAGATCCTATTTTATTCTCGAGCTTGATCGCTTAGAGTGTGAATACTTTAGGGAGATTCTTAGCGAGAAGATTGGTAGTCCCATGGTTCCATTAAGCTCTCCTGGTCAGATGGCTGATGGGAACATGGAGAATATATCACCTATGATTCCTATCAATATCTCTCGTGATCCTGGCAATATTGAGAATGTCTATATTGGGGCAGAATGTTCCCATGCTGAGATTTTGAAGTATACTGATCTATTCAAAGAAGTTCATGATATCTTTGCTTGGTCATACAAGGAAATGCCAGGTATCAACCCTCGCATTGTTGAACATGAAAATAAGACTTATCCCAATGCCAAACCTGTTCGACAACATTTGCGTGTGTTGTATCATAGAAAAGCACACGCAATTAAGGTTGAGATAGAGAAGTTGTTAAAAGCCGGTTTTATCTATCCCGTTCCATTGATGGAGTGGGTTTCAAAACCCGTTCCGGTTGTGTTGTGCCCCTGCTCAACAGCCTTCTAAAATCATTATTTCATCAAACAAAATTCCATTTTGTTTGATGAAATGTTTAAATTTTAAAAGGACAGGTTTAATGAGTTTTTAGCTACTGATATGGTGGTTTCCATTAAGCTACTGATTTGTTGAAATTTAATTTTTTCTAATAACCTTTGCAAATTCTATTGGATTAATGGACTATGATATTGAAGTGATTGTTTTGGATGATTTATACTAGGGAATTTATGACGTGGCTCTTAATGATTTTTATTCCTGCTTTGTAACCCTAGTCATGTATATTATCCCAAAATATCAGAGATATATTTTATTGGTTTCTTTATCATGATGATTTGCAAGGTTTCATTATTATGGTTTTCATGCA
Organism: Pseudotsuga menziesii; assembly: GCA_001517045.1. Classification (NCBI taxonomy): domain Eukaryota; kingdom Viridiplantae; phylum Streptophyta; class Pinopsida; order Pinales; family Pinaceae; genus Pseudotsuga; species Pseudotsuga menziesii. The sequence goes on along the minus strand of LPNX010653937.1, from coordinate 70,983 downwards.
TTGTCTAAACTATAATTGTCAAAGGTTTGATGTTTCTAACTCTGCCGAAGCCTAGACTTATGTCTCATGGTCCTTATCCTAAGTTTCCGGGCCATTGTCGATCTTGATTCAATTCCATATTGTCTTATTTCAAGGTTCATGGGCATAATTTGTGATTATAGTATGACCTCCGCCACCTTTACGAGATATGTCGAATCTATGATATGAGTGCATATATTAGGATTACCACCGGATTGATTTTTGGTGCAGTCTATGTCTTAAATAATATATCGCGAAGCCAGCTTGTCATCATCACCCTGGCACTTGATCTGCCTGTCATATTTAAGTTCTGGTACGTGTCTGATATCGTGTCTGCTTGGCAATAGACCACCTGTTTTACGTACAATGTAAAGTTTCCTATCATTTAAGTCAAGGTTGAATCATGATATTATCAGCATTCTATATTTTTCAACCGTCATTTGGGTTATCAATCCATTACCACTCCAAACGCCGATGCTTTCGCTCATGTCGAACCCGCAGAAGTATAACCTGCACTCGTGCATGGCTTACCTTGCTCATTACCTGGTGTTGCTCATCCTTCGTTCTAAGTGCTCACAACCTGGTCTTCTGTCTCTGGCCGAATGGTGGTATGTATTTTGTGTGTGGTTACGCATTCGTAATCAGCCAGTCATGGCTCCTGTCGTGAGGGTTGAACCCTGCGAGATGACCCTGTTAAGCTCAAACCCTGAGCTCACAGAAAAAGTCAGGAATGTGGGGTGGATGCTGTTCTTCGAGAAGTTTTTTGACTCAAACCCTGAGGTTACCAGAGTCTTTGCCCTGTCCCTGGTTAATTACCAAGCTGAGGTTGGTGATCTCTGTTTCCGGGTCGATGAAAGATCCGTAGCAGCTGCAACAGGTCTGTCTCTGTCTGGGCAAAGGTGGTTTAAATACCAAAGGATGGACATAACTGAATGGAGACAATTGTTAAAGAACCCGACTCAAGAAGTTTCTTTTCGGATTGGGGTGGCAAGTAAGTATTTTCTTAAGGAATGGCGTCCAGTGCTTGAGTTAATTCATAGATATTTGACCTGTGAGGGCCGGTTATCTTCGGCATACGTATATCATCTTCGTCTGATGGCTGTCTTTATAAGGTTTCCTATAAATTTGCATTACTACCTTCTGCACAGTTTATTTAAGATGTCAAATGCCATAAAGAAGGGGCCTAAACATGTCGGCCACAGTCTTTTCCATCTCGGTTTAGTTCGAATGTTGATTAATCACGAGCTGTTGAAGTCAAGTCACTCATGGGAGCAGTTTATAGAGTCAAACGGTTTTTCATCCTTCTGTCATTGCATGTTTGATAGTCCTGATGACTGTAGTAAACATAGAAGTGCAGTTTCGGCTCCATCCTTGTCTCCACACAAAGCTCTGTCAAACCCTAGCCGTAAGGGTTTCGAACCCTGTAAAGAGCCCATGAGTAGTCCAGTGAACAGTTCTCAAATCCCTATAGGTCCTGGGCATATGAGAAAGATTTCATCTCTGTCACCTGTTACTCCGCCAAACAGTAGTTATAAAATTGGGAATCGTTGAGGAAATCTACCCAAATCCAAGCTCGTTAGAAGGCTAACCAGAAGTATGGAAAAATCTAAGATGGTCAAAACCCCCGTGAGTAATAAGGTTCCAGTAGAAACGGTTGTGATTGACGATGAAGAAATCATGGCTCCTTCATCTGTTATCGACAATCTGGTTCATCCTGAGTCCGTTGCTGATTTAGCTGGTAAAGGTCACCCTGTGACTAATAAAGATATGCCCGAAAATCCTTCTTTGCCTGTGGATGTTCATTCGATCGAGCTGCAAATTGATTATGCCCTTGATCATGTCAATCCTCCAGCAGTGGATAAAGAAGTCCGGGAGGTTTTAGTTGATCATATGAGTAATTCTAGATTACATGAAAAACCTGCTAAAGCATCCCCAATGATTGCTCGTGTAAATGGGGAAACCATTCATCCTCTGTTCATTAGTTGTCTGTTAGACAAGGTTCGTAGGATGGAAGACAGGATGAATGATATAGTAGCTAGTCGGGATTTAATGAAAGCTGATAATTTGGAGTTAAGGGCAAAAGTTGATGAAAGTGGTCAGCAGCTTTCACGATTGAGGAAGCATAAGAACAAGCTCATAAGGAGGGTTCTAAAATTGCAAGACGTAAACGAAAAGAGTGAAGAAAAGGTGCGTGAGCTCAAGGCTCAGATCGCGCTCATGCAATTCAGGGCTCCTTCACCGAATCATTCCAATGGGGTCAATATTCAAGTCTTTAATGCACTAGTTAACTTGTGATTATGCTGGATCTACTTGTTTTTGAGTTTTGATGATCTTGTACAGGTATTTGTCTATTGTATTTCATTTACGATTTATTATTTTGATTATTTGTGTTCATGATTTGATTTTATTACTTGATTTTCTGCAGGTATTATGGGTACTATTTACGTCCAGGTTGGATCGCTGTTTTTGGATTATACTCGTCATCGATTGGAACAGACCGCATAACAAGATTGTGAGGTGTTGTTTATCGCTGGAATCTTTGATTCCCATGGATCGTCTTATTGATTGTGTTTATATTGAAAAATTACACGTTGCACTTGTCATTTTTAATTAGAAATCAGTTGGATAATTCGATCTTGTTCATCTCAAACTTTTAAGGATCTTTGTTTTCGTAAACTTGTATTTAAGGGGTAAAATTTTATGGGATAGGGGTCGGTAGTTTATAGAAGGGAAAAGGACAAGACTGGGTTTGATTTTTTGGGACTCTAGACAGCTATCCGTCTGCAGCCTCCATCTTGAGAACTGGTGATATTGATATATATGTTTACTGTTTGAACATTTTGCATATGTTTTTGGTATATGTCAGTCTTGTTATTTCCTTTTTATACTTTATTATGTTTGTTAATATTCTCTGTAGAAGTTTGCAAACATACATTTATTGTGTAATTATCGATTTTCATGCTGTCAATTGTGCTAATATATCATGTTATGTAATTGGAAATCGACATTGTTGCTTATATGATTTGTAACTGATTACTGTATGGGCCTGGTTAATGTCTAACTTATTTAAATATTCTCTAGGTACAACCATGTGGTAATTCTATTAGCATTAATTGATATCATGGTTTATTTCTCTTACTGCTCCTGATCAGGATATTAGAATTATATATCGTTAATTTTTTGCTGATTATATCATCTAAAATCCTTTTGAATTAAATCTTTTTATGAATAACATACAGATCATTCCTTTTGTAATTACTGTACATGTGTGTATAGAACATAACATATCTTTGTAGGATACTAACTTTGTCCAGGTTTATGTTCTTTTCATGTATTTAGGGCTAATTGTTCTGAGTAATTCAAACTTGACAGTCTGTCATTCTTGTACTATATAATTTCAACCGATCTTTGTAGTTATATATATAGGTTTAATACTTACACTCAGTAGCATTAATTTTAACCCTAGTCTGTTAGAATCTCAGGCCAACAGAGCCTTTAAACCTGTTGGGAACGACTATTCCAAACAGCTTGGAGCCTGTCCTAAGGATCCCGATCTGGGTCGTTTTCCCCCGTTGCGGGCTTCGTCAAATACGCCCGTCAACAATGGCGCTAGAAGGAGGGCCAACGTAAAATGGCTAATGAAAACAACTCTGTTAACAAAACAAATCAGCCTACTACCCCTCAAATCCAATCTACTGCACAACCACGCTCTCATCATTCATCACGAGCAACTGAAACCCCAGTAAGCGACTCTGTTCGAAACTTGATCTCGCAGTTTAATTCTCCCGGTATTCACTTACCTGAAGAAATAGACCAGTACGAACAAGCCTTAAATGAATCTCATAGAATTCTGACAAGAGCTTATTCGAACCTTACTGGGCGACAGCCTACTGAGTTACCTCTTCCTCATATTACACGTCCTCGTACTCATCATTCTGAATCTGTTCTGGGAGAACAAGAACAGCCTTTAGGTGCCCATCCTGATTCTCACATACAACAATATTTCATAGGCATCAACCAGCCTTCTTCTTTTGCAGGACCACTTGCTTCAGGAGGGTCTGGTCAACCACCGTCACCGCCTCGATCACCTCCTCGTGTTTTACAAACACCACCTTCACCACCTCCAACTCCAAGAAACATGGCAGCTACAAATCCCCCGAACCCCAATGCTAATATGCCATGGCTAGCCCAGGACGCTGTGGCTGTCCCTGGTGTTCAACACCCTTTACCTAAACATCCTGAGAAGCTACTGCCTAAGTTCAACCCTGAGTTGAAAGAGCCAGCGGAAGATCACGTTAAAAAATTTATGTTGGCAGTCCGACTCTTGGACGTGGAAAATGAAGATGTGGTTTGCTGGCTTTTTCCTTATACATTCGAAGGAAAGGCTTCCACATGGTATTTTTCACTTACAGCTGGTTCCATTACTAGCTGGAATGAATTTGATCTCGCATTTACAAGCAAGTTTGGAGATGACAAGACGCCTGACATTTTAGTCTCGGAATTGTCTAGAATTCGCATGGAACCCAAAGAAAAGGTTAAAGATTTTAACCAACGTTTTCTAACTTTAAGAAACAGGATTCCTGTTACCTCGAGGCCCACTGAGGACGTTACGGTTGAATTTTACACTTCGGCCTTACCGGGAAAAATATCCATGTTTGTCAGGCAAAAGGCCAAACTTACCCTAACTGAAAACTTTGAAGAAGCAATTAAAGTCGAAAAGGATGCGAATGCCACGAAAGCAAATCCCGGGGTAGATAACGATTCAGTATCTTCTTCTAGGAAGAAGACTGACAGTCCTGCCAAAAGCTCTGACAAAAGGGGACAAGATGCCTTAGATCTTGACAGTTTACAAAGAGTCATTAAAAAACTGTCTAATGAAATTATAGATTTAAAAAAGGGTACTTCTGAAAATACTACAAACAAAGAACCACCTAAACAGTTTTTCAGAAAACCTTTTCAAAATTCAGCTGCGAAACAAACTTCACCCTCTGAAGCCAACAGCATTGAGGAACTCAATAGCTTCTTCAAATCAATATTTTCAGATCTAGAAACATCTACTGAAAATGAAACTTAGTCATCCGGACAGAGTTCTCAAGATAACCAAAAAATAGATGATGGCAATGACAATAAACCTCCCCATGTCGTCAGTCATTTCTGGGACACCTTAGAATTAACTGATGACGAAGATGTGGCTGTTGTCAATGTAAATCAGCATCAGTACAACACCAGAAGTAAAAAAGACCAGCCTTCGACCGAACCTGCTACAACTGGTACAGATAATAGGTCGGCTGTTCCAACCAAAGATCATCCTGCAAACAGTAAATCTGCACACTCCCTTGAGTTAGAATATGACTTGATTGAAGACTTAAAGAAGAGTAGAGCTAATATTTCTCTGTATGAGCTCTTAAAGATACCGGTGATCCGAGATAAAATGGTGCCAGGGGTTTGCCCAAGTAAATTGGGTAAAACTCTTTCCAATCAAAATAACTCTGACATTAATAAGGATAACTCGAAAAAGGCTTCAGTTAATGCATCATCTATAGGCAAGAAATCTGATTCTTCGACTCCACCTTTTTTACTTTCATTCGAAATATTTAATCGCAAAGTACATAACTATATGATAGACTCAGGGGCATCCAAAAATGTAATGCCTTACTCTGTGTGTAAAAGGCTTAATGCGGTCCCTCAACCTTGTGATACTAGTATTGTACAGCTTGATCGTTCAAACGTAAAAGTAATAGGTAAACTCAAAGAGGTGCTGATAAGGTTAGCTTCCAATCCACAAGTTCACTTTATCATCGATATTATTGTCACTGACATCCCTGAAGCATATGGTTTGTTTCTTAGTAGGGATTGGTCATAGAAACTTGGTGGGTATTTTGCCACAGATTGGTCACACCTGTGGATACCTCATAAGGGTCATCCCAATAAAATCAGGATTGATCGAGAACGGTATATGAAGCATATTGTCACTGAAATTGATGACTCAAATGAACCAGTCTTGTTCACTGATACCATAATGGGTAACTACATGGCTGACTCATTTTTTGGGAACTTGGAAGCTGAAATTTCAGAAATTCCAGATTCAAATCAGCAGTCTGAAATTTGTCATTTTTCACAAGCCTCGGCTGAAATCCCAATACCAGATACACCACATTTAGATCTTAATGACGGTTGTTGGTCTCTTTACTTTGACGGTTCCAAGTCAGAAGAAGGAGCTGGTGCAGGATGCTTACTGTTTGATCCTTATGGTAAAAGATACTACATTGCCTGCAGATTAGAATTCAATTGCACCAATAACATCGCTGAATACGAAGCCCTCATTCAAGGGTTGAAGAAAGCGATTGACTTGGGAGCCAAAGCCTTGGTAGTCTTAGGAGATTCTGAGATTATTGTTCGTCGGGTACGTAATACAATACACTGCATAGCTGGACACTCGAGAAATTATCAAGCTGAGGTATGGAATTTACTATTAGCATTTGAAGCATTTAACATCAGTTCCATCCCTCGTTATCTAAATTAGGAAGCTGATCTTTTAGCTAATGTTGCTTCAAGATTGATTCCATCTGAAGGAATCCTTACTGATGCTTTCTCGGTTGAATTGTTGTTCAGGCCTTCTATACCTGACAACGTAGCAAATTGGAGAGTCTTCAATGACGACCAGCAATTAATTGATTTTCTGACTTTTAAAGATACCTTCAAGGATGCAATTTTAGAAGAGATGACGCACGATGAAGATCTACACAATTTTGTGGTAATCCATAAGCCTTGCTCTATTCAGGAATCTCTCGATCAGGTTAGTGCTCTTCCTAGGTCAGTAATCAAACTCGAGAAATTATATGACTTAAAGGATAAATTTAAGGCTACTAGGAATTGTAAAACTAATAGCTCCATCATGCAATCTGACATTGTGAATCTAGGAACTGAGCAAAATCCCCAATGTGTGAATCTGGGCAGCACATGTACTACCCAAGAAAAAACAGCCTTCATTAAACTCTTCAAAGAATTTAAAGACATATTTGCATGGACGTATGATGACTTGAAAACGTTCGATCCCAATATCATGCAACATGTCATTCCTATGAAACCGAAGGCTAATCCTTTTCAACAAAAATTGAGGAAAATGCACCCCATCCTAGAACCAGCTGTCAAGAAGGAGCTAAATAAACTCCTTGCCGCTAGGATAATTTTCCCTGTTCGGCATGCACAATGGGTAGCAAACCTTGTACCTGTGAGGAAGAAAAATGGAAACATCAGGTTGTGTGTCGACTTCCGAAATCTGAATAAGGTTTCAGACAAAGACAATTACCCTGTTCCTACAATGGAGAAAATCTTGCAACAAGTCTCCGGATCTGAAATGTTTTCTCTACTGGATGGTTTTTCAGGATACAACCAGGTGTTAGTATCCAAAGCTGACCAGTTGAAAACAACTTTTAGAACGCCTTGGGGAACCTACGCATACAGGAAAATGCCATTTGGTCTCATAAATGCCGGAGCCACATTTCAGAGGGCAATGGACATCGCCTTCAGAGGTCTGATTGGTAAGTTCGTCGTTATTTATCTTGATGATGTTACCGTCTTTTCAAAAAATAGGACTGATCATTTAATTCATCTCAGGAGAGTCTTTGAGCGCTGCAGGAAGTATGGGATTTATTTAAATCCTAAGAAATCTATCTTTTCAGTAACAGAAGGTAAGTTGTTGGGTTTTGTTGTTTCTAAACAGGGCATTAATATTGACCCAGAACGTACTCGTGCTATTTCACAGATTTCGATGCCCCACTCAAAGAAGTCCATGCAATCATTTCTTGGAAAGATAAATTTTGTTTCTAGATTTATTCCTGGGTTTACAGAAATTGTTCAGCTGCTTCAGAAAATGATAAGAAAGGATGCTGAGTTTAAATGGAACACTGACGAGAAGCAATCTTTTCATGACATCCTAAAAGCAATCACTGAAGCTCCCACTCTAACTAGCCCAGATTTTTCTAAACCTTTCATTTTGTATACGTTTGCTTCTAATTCTTCTTATGCTGCTATTCTGAAACAGAAAAACCAGGAAAATAATGAAGCTCCTATCGCTTTTAGGAGTTCTGGTCTCAACGGTGCAGAATTAAACTACCCAGAAGTTGACAAGCAAGCTTTTGCTGTTTCAAATCTGTTAAACATTTCAGGCCTTACTTACTGAAGTCCCACACGAAGGTTGTTGTACCATATTCTGCAGTTAGAAATCTCTTGGTACAGAAGGATCTTGGTGAAAAACGAGCACATTGGGTCACCGAACTTCAGGAATATGACCTGGAAATAAAACCTTTAAAGATTGTCAGGGGACAAGGTCTCTGCAAGCTAGCAGCTGGCTCTGGAGACAGTGCTGAATCATATCTGCATTTCTTCAGCGAGCCTTCCTTATTCGAAAGGGAAGTTTTTCCGATCTCTACTCCTCCTGATTCTTGGTATGATGATATTAAGTTCTTCTTATTGCATGGGACCGCCCCCGAACATTTAGACCCACGTCATAAGAGAGCTTTAAGACTAAAATATACACCTTATCAGCTTATTGATAATATTTTGTTTAGAAAGAATTTTGAAGGAGTTCTCCTTCGTTGTCTAGAAAAACATGAAGCTGATGATGTGTTATCTCAACTACATGCAGGACCAGCTGGAGGACATTTCAGCAGAGAAACTACTGCTCATAAGATACTTAAAGCTGGGTACTACTCGCCCACATTGTTCAAAGACGCATATTCTTTCGCCAGGAAGTGTCAAGAGTGTCAAAGAGGAGGAGGCAGACTGAAAAAGGCAGCCTTACCCCTCCAGCCAGTTGTCATTGAAGTCCCATTTCAGCAATGGGGTCTAGATATCGTTGGCCCAATCACACCAGCCTCTTCACTACAACATAAATACATTTTGACAGCCACAGACTACTTCACTAGATGGGTTGAAGCCATCCCGTTGAGGGTAGTCAATTCCGAACAGGTGATATCTTTCCTTGATTCCTTTATTATTACCAGATTCGGTGTTCCAGAGTCTTTAATATTTGATAATGCGACTTATTTTTCCTCTGCAAAATTAACTGAGTACACATTAGATAGAGGTATAAAGCTGAAATATTCAGCTAATTATTACCCTCAGGGTAATGGGTTAGCAGAATCCTCTAATAAAAATCTGATTAAGATTCTAAAACGTACTGTGGCTAACCATCATAGGAATTGGCATACTGCTTTGTCGAACGCTTTATGGGCTGACAGGGTAACCCCTAAAGTTGCTATAGGGAACTCTCCCTTTTTCCTGGTGTATGGTCAAGAAGCCATCTTACCCCCTAATTTGTTCTTGCCTTCCTTACAACTTGCCCATTCGGTGCAGGAGATACCTTGTTCTGCCATGGAGCACCGAATTAACACCTTGCAAAAACTGGAAGAAGACAGGGAGGTGGCTAGGAAAAAGTTTGAAAAGCACCAGCAGACTGTTAAGCATTGGTTTGACCTTAGGAAGTCGGTTAGTCGAGATTTGGAAGTGGGTGACTTAGTCTTGAAGTGGGATAAGGAACACGAAGATAAAGGAAAACACACAAAGTTCCAATGCCTGTGGTTAGGGCCATTTATTATTACAGAAAAACTTGGTCCCAGTACTTTCAGGTTACAAACACTGGAAGGTGACATTGATAATCTTCCAGTAAATGGTCACCTAATCAAGCGATACTTTTGTTGATCCTCCTCAAGGGATCATCCTGTATATATCACTGGTGTGGTGTGCTTGTTTGAATGATTTTATTTCCTTTGCTTTTGGTCTGCGTGTATTTTTCCCTTTTTTTGTTTGTTATGTTGCTTGTGTGTGTTGAACTTGACAGAATCATTGAACCCCAAACTGATGACTAAATTCATTTTCTGTATTTTTTTCTGGAAGTCATGCACAAAGACATTATTTTCCTCAAAGCTATCATTCGATTTTACTTCTTGAACAGAGAATGGTATCTTCATTGTTCAGAATATTACCAGCAACTTATAAAATATGTTAATATTAATTAATTATATCAGTTTCTGCAAAAAATTGTCCAAAGGGATTAGGGCAGTGTTTGGTAAAGTCATCTATTTTAATCTCTTACGCCATCCCTTTTTCATAAAGAAAACCAGACTTGCCTCCCTATCTGCTAAGACAATCTCATTTGGGATTAACAATAATTACGTTCTGGACGAGATGGACTGAAACATCTGAAAAAACCGTCTGAAGGACAGAAGGTCTCGTGATGAGCCGGTCTATTTAGGATCATAAGTTTACATCCAGTAGCATTGTCGTCTCCGGTCACCAAGCCTGGGCAATGACCTTTGGATATAAAACTCTGAGGGGTGAAAGGTCTCATCACGAGCCGGTTCATTTTACTGTTGTGTAGACTAGTGACTGACATGATTACTACTGGGTTATCAAGCCTGAATCATGACCTTCATGTTAAAAAAAAAAAATGAAAACAGAAGATAATGGTAACAGTTCATCTTGCCCAGAATTGTAGACTTTTCACTAGCAGATGGGATACTGGCAGTTTGAGGGTTTTAAAGTAACCCTGTCGAGGCTATGGATGCCTGCTGGCAACAGGGCTATGCTTGTGGTATTGGGGTTTTATCTTTTAAATACTGAACCATTTATTGTTTTATTCTTTATACATTGATTTTTGCTAGAAATCTGATTTGTATCAAATAAATGAATCTGCAATCTTCTGGTAATGTTTAGAACCGTGAGATATTTGAATCTGTTTGAGGTGCTAAAATGGTGTTCTCTATGCAATGGCTTACATTAAGGATTTAATTTCTTTGCTTGCATGATTTTAGGGAAATGAATAGAGATAACTGTTTCGTCCAGCAAGTCGCCATCTGTTGTGCCCCTGCTCAACAGCCTTCTAAAATCATTATTTCATCAAACAAAATTCCATTTTGTTTGATGAAATGTTTAAATTTTAAAAGGACAGGTTTAATGAGTTTTCAGCTACTGATATGGTGGTTTCCATTAAGCTATTGATTTGTTGAAATTTAATTTTTTCTAATAACCTTTGCAAATTCTATTGGATTAATGGACTATCATATTGAAGTGATTGTTTTGGATGATTTATACTAGGGAAGTTACGACGTGGCTCTTAATGATTTTTATTCCTGCTTTGTAACCCTAGTCATGTATATTATCCCAAAATATCAGAGATATATTTTATTGGTTTCTTTATCATGATGATTTGCAAGGTTTCATTATTATGGTTTTCATGCATTGTCTAAACTATAATTGTCAAAGGTTTGATGTTTCTAACTCTGGCGAAGTCTAGACTTATGTCTCATGGTCCTTATCCTAAGTTTCCAGGCCATTGTCGATCTTGATTCAATTCCATATGGTCTTATTTCAAGTTTCATGTGCATAATTTGTGATTATAGTATGACCTCCGCCACCTTTACGAGATATGTCGAATCTATGATATGAGTGCATATATTAGGATTACCACCGTATTGATTTTTGGCGCAGTCTGTGTCTTAAATCATATATCGCGAAGCCAGCTTGTCATCATCACCCTGGCACTTGAACTGCCTGTCATATTTAAGTTCTGGTACGTGTCTGATATCGTGGCTGCTTGGCAATAGACCACCTGTTTTACGTACAATGTAAAGTTTCCTATCATTTAAGACAGGGTTGAATCATGATATTATCAGCATTCTAGAGTTTTCAACCGTCATTTGGGTTATCAATCCATTACCACTCCAAACGCCGATGCTTTCACTCATGTCGAACCCGCAGAAGTATAACCTGCACTCGTGCATGGCTTACCCTGCTCATTACCTGGTGTTGCTCAGCCTTTGTTCTAAGTGCTCACAACCTGGTCTTCTGTCTCTGGCCGAATGGTGGTATGTATTTTGTGTGTGGTTACGCATTCGTAATCGGCCAGTCATGGCTCCTGTCATGAGGGTTGAACCCTGCGAGATGACCCTGTTAAGCTCAAACCCTGATCTCGCAGAAAAAGTCAGGAATGTGGGGTGTATGCCGTTCTTCGAGAAGTTTTCCGACTCTAACCTTGAGGTTACCAGAGTCTTTTCCCTGTCCCTGGTTAATTACCAAGCTGAGGTTGGTGATCTCTGTTTCCGGGTCGATGAAAGATCCGTAGCAGCTGCAACGGGCCTGTCTCTGTCTGGGAAAAGGTGGTTTAAATACCAAAGGATGGACATAACCGAATGGAGACGATTGTTAAAGAACCCAACTCAAGAAGTTTCTTTTCGGACTGGGGTGGCAAGTAAGTATTTTCTTAAGGAATGGCTCATGGGAGCAGTTTATAGAGTCAAACGGTTTTTCATCCTTCTGTCATTGCATGTTTGATAGTCCTGATGACTGTAGTAAACATAGAAGTGCAGTTTCAGCTCCATCCTTGTCTCCACGCAAAGCTCTGTCAAACCCTAGCCATAAGGGTTCCGAACCCTGTAAAGATCCCATGAGTAGTCCAGTGAACAGTTCTCAAATCCCTATAGGTCCTGGGCGTATGAGAAATATTTCATCTCCGTCACCTATTACTCCGCCAAACAGTAGTGATAAAATTGGGAATCGTCGAGGAAATCTACCCAAATCCAAGCTGGTTAGAAGGCTAACCAGGAGTATGGAAAAAGCTAAGATGGTCAAAACCCCCGTGAGTAATAAGGTTCCAGTAGAAACGGTTGTGATTGACGATGAAGAAAACATGGCTCCTTCGTCTGTTATCGACAATCTGGTTCATCCTGAGTCTGTTTCTGATTTAGCTGGTAAAGGTCACCCTGTGACTAATAAAGATATGCCCGAAAATCCTTATTTGCCTATGGATGTTCATTCGGTCGAGCCGCAAATTGATTATGCCCTTGATCATGTCAATCCTCCAGCAGTGGATAAAGAAGTCCGGGAGGTTTTAGTTGATCATATGAGTAATTCTAGATTACATGAAAAACCTGCTAAAGCATCCCCAACGATTGCTCGTGTAACTGGGGAAACCATTCATCCTCTGTTCATTAGTTGTCTGTTAGACAAGGTTCGTAGGATGGAAGACAGGATGAATGATATAGTAGCTAGTCGGGATTTAATGAAAGCTGATAATTTGGAGTTAAGGGCAAAAGTTGATGAAAGTGGTCAGCAGCTTTCACGATTGAGGAAGCATAAGAACAAGCTCATAAGGAGGGTTCTAAAATTGCAAGACGTAAACGAAAAGAGTGAAGAAAAGGTGGATGAGCTCAATGCTCAGATCACGCTCATGCAATTCAGGGCTCCTTCACCGAATCATTCCAATGGGGTCAATATTCAAGTCTTTAATGCACCAGTTAACTTGTGATTATGCTGGATCTACTTTTTTTTGAATTTTGATGATCTTGTACAGGTATTTGTTTATTGTATTTCATTTACGATTTATTATTTTGATTATTTGTGTTCATGATTTGATTTTATTACTTGATTTTCTGCAGGTATTATGGGTACTATTTACGTCCAGGTTGGATCTCTGTTTTTGGATTATACTCCTCATCGATTGGAACAGACCGCATAACAAGATTTCCAGGTGTTGTTTATCGCTGGAATATTTGATTCCCATGGATCGTCTTGATGATTTTGTTTATATTGAAAAATGACACGTTGCACTTGTCATTTTTAATTAGAAATCAGTTGGATAATTCGATCTTGTTCATCTCAAACTTTGAAGGATCTTTGTTTTTGTAAACTTGTATTTAAGGGGTAAAAGTTTATGGGATAGGGGTCGGTAGTTTATAGAAGGGAAAAGGACAAGACTGGGTTTGATTTTTTGGGACTCTGGATAGCTATCCGTCTGCAGCCTCCATCTTGAGAACTGGTGATATTGATATATATGTTTACTGTTTGAACATTTTGCATATGTTTTTGGTATATGTCAGTCTTGTTATTTCCTTTTTATACTTTATTATGTTTGTTAATATTCTCTGTAGAAGTTTGCAAACATACATTTATTGTGTAATTATCGATTTTCATGCTGTCAATTGTGCTAATATATCATGTTATGTATTTGGCAATCGACATTGTTGCTTATATGATTTGTAACTGATTACTGTATGGGCCTGGTTAATGTTTAACTTATTTAAATATTCTCTAGGTACAACCATGTGGTAATTCTATTAGCATTAATTGATATCATGGTTTATTTCTCTTACTGCTCCTAATCAGGATATTAGAATTATATATCGTTTATTTTATGCTGATTATATCATCTAAAATCCTTTTGAATTAAATCTTTTTATGAATAACATACAGATCATTCCTTTTGTAATTACTGTACATGTGTGTATAGAACATAACATATCTTTGTAGGATACTAACTTTGTCCAGGTTTATGTTCTTTTCATGTATTTAGGGATAATTGTTCTGAGTAATTCAAACTTGACAGTCTGTCATTCTTGTACTATATAATTTCAACCGATCTTTGTAGTTATATATATAGGTTTAATACTTACAATCAGTAGCATTAATTTTAACCCTAGTCTCTTAGAATCTCAGGCCAACAGAGCCTTTAAACCTGTTGGGAACGACTATTCCAAACAGCTTGGAGCCTGTCCTAAGGATCCCGGTCTGGGTCGTTTTCCCCCGTTGCGGGCTTCATCAAATACGCCCGTCAACAGGTTGATAAGAAATAGGGAGCGATCCATATATGTACTGATTTCCATGTTTTAAATCATGCATGTCCTAAGGATAATTTTCCCACACCATTTATTGATCAAATTTTGGATAAGTGTGCAGGAAGCGAGGTATTCTCCTTCATGGACGGCTTTTCCAGATATAATCAGATTCAAATTAAATGAGGATCAATGCAAAAATGCATTTATTTGTGCTTGGGGTATGTTTGCATATCGGAAGATGCCTTTCGGTCTTAAAAACGCCGAAACCACATTTCTGCGGGCTATGACCTTGATTTTTCCTGATCTCAAATTGATTATTGAAGTATTTTTGGATGACCTTGCTGCTCATTCTCGACTGAGAGTGCGTCATTCCTACCATTTGAGATTAGTGTTCGAAAGGTGCGGCCACTACTTGGGTTAGGTTAAATTCTCATAAGTGCATCTTTTGCATAAATTCAGGTCGCTTGCTAGGATTCAGTGTTTCTAAAGAGGGTATAAGATTTAATCCCTTAAAGGTTGAGGAAATAATTCAATTGTATCCCTTGAGAAATATTAGACATCTTCAATGTTTGCAAGGCATGGAAAACTTATTATAGAGATTCGTGGTTAAATTTGCCAATTTGACTAGAGGCTTTATGCATCTTTTAAAGAAGGACACTACCTTTTGTTGGGATGAGCGAGCCCAGTATTCCTTTGATGCTATTAAATGATCCTTAGCATCGGCCCCCGTGCTTAGTCCACCCGACTATAGCCATGACTTTTTGATTTATGTGGCTGCGTCCATGGAGACGATTGGTATTGTTTTGGTTTAGAAGGATGAGGAGCTCCATGAGCATGTCATAAATTATTTCAGTCGGAACCTTATAGATGAGGAAATCCATTATTCCCATGCGGAGAAGCTTTCCTTAGCTAACGTTCATGCAGTTCAGAGATTGAGACACTATATTCTCCTTCGCCAGACCTTGGTAGTAGCTCATTTCAATCCATTTCAGTTCATCCTCACTAGAAGGATGATCGGGGAAGAGTATAATAAATGGATTGTTATTTTGAAAGAATTTGATCTCGAATTTGTTTTGGTGAAATCGAAGAAATCATTAATTTTTGCGGAGCTCATTTTTGATTTCCCAAGTGAGGAGGAGGAGAAAGTTTATGAGGATACATTTGTCGATGAGCATATCTTCCTTATCTCAACTTTGGATCCATGGTATGGGGGTATTATTGTATATTTACAAACATTGGAGGTCCCTACTCACCTTTCATAGGATGAGCGACGACGATTATGTCACGTATCTAAGAACTACCTTATAGTGGATAACACTTTGTACTGCCATGGGGTAGATTCCATTTTACATCGTTGTTTAACCCATGAGGACGCTGAGATTGTGCTGAATGATTGCCACGGAGGGGTATGTGGTGGTCATTTATTTGGGCTTTCTATAGCCCAAAAAATATTGAGAGCGGGATATTTTTGGCTGTCGATCTTTAAAGATTGTGTTAATGTAGTTAAGAAGTGTCACCCTTGCTAGGTGTTTGCATGCAATATGCGCTCACATCCTGCCCCATTACATCCAATTATCACTGTCGGTCCCTTCACCAAGTGGGGGCTTGACTTCATGGATTGCAACCTAGCTTCAGCTGGGGGGCATCATCATATTATAGTGGCCGTTGATTATCTCACAAAATGGGCTGAGGCTATGCCCATGATTAAATCCAATAGTGAGATGGCTGCGCATTTCGTATTCAACCAAATTATTACTCGGTTCGGTATTTCGAAAGAGCTTATCAATGACCATGGTAGGAAATTTCATAATCGAATGATGGAAGAGTTGGCCTCAAAGCTAGGTTATAAGCAGGAGCATTCATCTTCTTATTACCCTCAAGCGAATGGATAGGTTGAAGTAGTGAACAAATCACTTAAGTCCATCCTCCAATGAACCATTCCACAAAGCAAAACGAATTGGCATATCATGTTATATCCTTCTTTGTGGGCATATAGGACCACGGTTAATACTACCATTAGTTTTTCTCCATATCAGCTCATACATGGAGTGGAGTTTGTCTTGCCGGTTGAATGCAAAATCCCTTCATTGAAGCTAGCTATAGAGATTTTACCAGACACTTCTGCTCTGGAAGAACGTTTGGTCCACTTAGAGCAGCTTGATGAGCAGTGCTGAGATGATTTAGTGGCTCTAGAGGTGAATAAGCGTAGCGTTAAGGTCCAGTATGATAAGTCTGTTCATCCGAGGAAGTTTAGTGAAGGAGATTTGGTCCTTTTATGGGATCAAGCTAAATAACCCTTGGGGGCAGGGAAGTTTAATCCCATGTGGCATGGTCCTTACATGGTCAAACTTGTGTTAGAGAAGGGCGCCTATGAGCTGGTAGATTATGAAGGGACAGCCTTGGTGGAACCTAGAAATGGGCTCTATCTTAAAAAATACTATACATGATCTTCAGCCAGGGATGATTATTGTATATTATTGTATAGTTTTTTGCATAGTTAGGTTTTCTAATGGTGATCAGGTTTGTTGATTAGCTTTCGTTTCTTATGGTAGATGTCGATGGAATATTCCATTTACATAGGATTCACTGATGGTGCTAGCCTCCACACTCAACACTTAGCCTCTATTGCTTGGGTGATTTATACTCCTACAGGCCAGGTATTGTCTTCAGGAGGCGTATGTTTACGGCCCTATTTGAACAATGTTGCTGAGTATAGTGCCATTATCGAGCTATTATTGGATGCCATTTCACATGGTGTTCTCTCTCTTGAGGTACGTCTTGATTCGCAGTTAGTAGTGTCACAGCTTAATTCCTTGTATCGGGTTAGGGATCCGACATTATTACGAAGATTCTTACATGTGAGATTGTTAGAATGACAATTTGACAACATAACATACATACATGTTTCAAGAATTTATAATCAATTTGCTGACTCATATGCTAACTATGTGTTAGATTGGTATTTGTTTCATAAACCATAAGCATATCACAAACATACATTTGTACAAACATGTAAATAAATAAAATCGATCATCATAAAAATATTTTCATTAAACATCCAAAATGTGACGTCAAAATACATAAGCGTCATAATACAAAAATGGGGCTTCCAAGCCACCAAAATATAATACACGGTAGTACAAAAATGAATCTCTCATAGGTCACTAAGCCTGTGGAGGAGGGGGGTTCTAATCATGGTAGCACACCATATATCTATCTAGTCATCGAAATAACTGTACCCATGCTCATGGTACCCCAACCACCTAGCGCTACATGGCCTCAGGCAAGTCCTCGACTTGCACCATGGGTACTCTGTGTGTCAACCGTACAAAGTTTGTATGTATTCTTTGGAACATCTGCTTCGCATCCACATCCATGATATCATCTCCTCTTCCGCTCCGTCTATGATGAGGGAAATAGTCAAGCAATTGTTGTCCAACATCTACATACATATGACAAGTTGTCACTATGTGTCGTCATGCAAAAATATGTCTTTTGAGTCAAATATATCAAAAAACACAAAAAAAAAATTATAATTCAAAAAACTTTAAAGGAGGGTTGGGATTCATAACCAATATCACCATATGCTTCTCTTGGTGGTATGGGTATGTCAGGATCTCCCAGAAAATCTATCACTACAAAAGGGTAGTCATTGATGGCAATAATCCACCACCGCCACCATGGAAATAAATCAGCTGGGTAGGGGTTAGACACCCTACCTCTACCCAGTCTATGCATAGCATCTGCCCAATGTCATTGGGCCGGATCTCAAACCCCTTGAAGAGGAGCATCAACTCTAGGGCTTAACCCCGGAACACGCTCAAAGAAGAACGTCCTCAGTATATTACCGAAACTGAAGTTTCGTACCCTACCCATCTTCCAGTCATTGAGCTGCTGCTTCATGTTGCTCAACAATGCAGTACTCCAATTGTAAACTATGGGTATCATGCACTCCACTGCATAGAACATCAATGACTGTGAGGCCTGGTGGAGTGATGCTAGCCCGACTATCCCGCCGAGTGCCAGTAGTATCACCTTCAGGCCTAGTACCTGGATGGAGTTTGTCGAGATCTGACTCCCAAGATTTTCCATGTCTAGAAAATAGTACACTGCAATATACTCATCAATGGTGAGGCCACCTTCGGCCCCATGAGAACTTAGGTTCACCACCTCTCCCCATCGGGACAATCCTGTAATAAAATATATGTCCTCCACTTCTATAGTGAGGGACATCCCGTCGATATGGAAAGACTCTGAGTCTTGATCCGAGTAGTCTACTAGCATCTGTAGGAGTCTTGGTTTGACCCTCAGGCTGCCAAGACACCAAAACTTATATAGCCCACATGCATGAAGAGCTTGTTGAGCCATCAAATCACCTCGTACAGCCTCTTCTACATCTTCATGTTTCCTCTCCCTCCATTCTATGACCATCCTGCACATTAAAAATAATTTTTGGTCATTACATACCTTAAAAAGCCATGTGCGCGACTGCATACGTGACTGTTTGCAAAAAAGTCGTGTATGTATGCAGGTTTGGGAGGTTTTTCCACATATAGCTATCCCTATACGCAGAAAAAACCCTTATTTCTATGTGGGATGAAAAGAATAATCTAGACTGGCCTAAAAGTAAAAACTGACCATGGAAATTGACAAAATTTACATGAAAATGGAAGAGGAGGACATGACTAGTTACCTGGAACAAGCGGTGTATAATTTCGTCGGACGAAGC
Organism: Pseudotsuga menziesii; assembly: GCA_001517045.1. Classification (NCBI taxonomy): domain Eukaryota; kingdom Viridiplantae; phylum Streptophyta; class Pinopsida; order Pinales; family Pinaceae; genus Pseudotsuga; species Pseudotsuga menziesii. Next base: position 51,624 of record LPNX010653937.1, on the reverse strand, counting down.
TCCCAGAATTCGCATTTGAAGATCTGAGCTCAAATGGGTAAAAATTTCAAATGATATGTAATTTTTTAATTTTTTACTATTTATAGAAAATTTTTGAAATTTTTTACCCTCTTTCTATAGTTTTGGACCGTTTCTGACTATTTTAGACCATTTTGGACTAATCTGATGATGTAGGAGACTGTTTTGAGTGTCATTTCGACCATTATTTTGACCCGTTCATGCCAATTTCAGGTATTATGTCTAAATTGGCATATAAGTTAGATGTCACATCCATTTTCATTTTGCATGACCTTATGACCGTTTTATGATAACCTTAGGTACGAACCCATTCTATCTTGTCACAGAACCTTCTTTGTTGTTTTTGAAGTGACATGATGTGAATGGTAGAGCTTGACCATACATGGGTTCCCTAGTTAGATCCTTTGTTGCATTTGGTGCCCATGCTGACATTTTTTCCCTTTAGGGTGTGGGAATCCTTTGTATAATATCACCATGTATTTGTGTAAGAGCCTCATACTCCTTTTGATATTTTTGTTGGCCTTCTCCCCCCAAGAATCCCTTATATCAAGTTGTAATTGCATTGTCATGAGTTGTGCTTGCCTTATTGAGCCTTATGACAGATTCCTTGACTTTGATTATCAGCCATATAGCCCGATCTTGTCTCATGTCTAGCCATGCAGAGCCATTTTATATATCTTTTGCAGCTTGATTCCCCATTTCTACCAGGAGGGGACTTTCCCCCGAGTGTCATTATCCTACACATGTGTCCTTGCATTGAGCATAGGTATGTTCTGTTGCTTGGAACTAGTTTGTTTTCCCATTGACACTCGTATCCTCCTAGTCTGTAACTATAAAGCACTTTTATTATTTTTAAAGATTTTCAAAATATTTGAAAAGGTCCAAAACAATAAAAAAACCAAAAATATGGACAAGAAAAGATGTTATATTTGGTAGCTGTCGAGTCATGTCTCCTTCGAACAAGGCACTATATATCACATCCATTGGTTGGGTTAATAGTTTGACTTTAGGAGCTGTACTCATTTTTCTAATTTTATCTCCACCAACTGGTTAAGATTCCAGTCCTTATGGAGCCTCTATCGATTCCTCCTATGTCACAGAGATGTCCCATTTTTGTATATTGAGTCTATGCTACCTACATTCATTCACCATTTTCCTTTATGCTCTTGTTTGAAGGAAGTTGAAACTTGAGTTGGCCATTCCTCAGTTATCTTGACTTTTCATGTCGGCCATTCCCAGTACTGATACTGGTTCATGCACATTATGATCGAGTCCTTCCACATTATATAGCTTTGTTGAGTACCTCTTGTTAGATGATGGGGGATGCATTAATGACCTCCTTCGAATGGATTTCATCCCATTGAATTCAGATCATTTATTCTAGGATAAGAATCTAGAGTCATTTTGAGTTCCTTGAGACTTGTAGTCGTCAGTGGAAGGTTCTCTCGCCATCGACAGTTTTTGGGAATACATCAATGTGCCGTGATCGATGGATCCTTTCAAGTATTTGACCTCAATATATTTATTCACACTTGTTAGTTTGCACTCTAGTACCTTGATTCCCATTTTCATTACTGGTGGGTGATCTTGCGTCTATTAACGGTATACATCAATGACCCGTAATCAGACGATGGACTACTATGTTCAACCTTGACACCTTTATTCACATAGTAGGATATGTACTCGTAGAAGATTATGTAGAAGACCTTCCAGATTGGTGGCATTTCATATATGCTATCTCCTTTATCGTGTCAGTGTTCATAATATTTCATCTCTTGTGATTTGATTCTAGTATATGTTAGATGTTTCCAGCCATTATGGAGATCTTGATCCATTTTATATCTTCAGCCTTCATCGAGATCATGATCCTTTGTATATCTTCATCATGGAGATTCTGATATATCTATATTGTACGTGGCGATGACCACACATGTCATATGTTGTATCATGCCTATTCATGGCCATTGTACTCTTATGTATCCACGACTGCTATATGTACTTGCAATTATGTGCAGAGTTTGATTATTGTATTATACTATTGGATGGCTGGTTCGTCCACCTGGTTCTTCATCACTCCACTTCTGGGATAGTCTTATAATTTATTTCTACCATCGTATCACCCCTTTGACCTCAAACATTAGGGGAAATATGTGTTAGAATAATCAACCCATAGTTTACCCACTTAGACATTAATTCATTTATTTTTGTCTTATTTGCCTAGTTCATGTGTCCCACCTTGTGCAAGTTGCTAATTACCTATCCATAGAGGTCAAACTTGCCATATCTGACTCATGTAGCACTTGGGAAAGCCTTAGGAATCAAATCTACTTTATTCCTAGCCTCCTAGGCGCCTATCTACTTTTTCTGCTTTATTGCCTGCTTTTTCAGTGTTTTAAGGCACATGGGAAAGCTAGACTAGGTGAGGTGAACTTATTTTTTGTCCTACACATCCTCCTCTCTTTTCTCCATGCAAAAGAATGTAAGAGGTGCCATTCCACTACTCTTTAACTTGCCTATGCCTTTTTTCCAATTCGTGAGCTCCATGACAGATTTGGGATCTAGCTTTTACACCTATGGGGGATTTGATTATTTTTGGTAAGCCTGCTTTATGCTAGATTTGGATGCTTCCTCATGCATTCTATTTCTTCATGTATTATATTTATTCAGCAGCCTATGATATTACAGGGTTGGCTATTGTACACTCAGTTAATATAATTTTGTGTTACAACTCCATATTCAGTCTCTCTTGTTAGCAATTTTGCATGATCAATTGATAATTGTTATGGGTAAAATTAATCTATTGCTGGCCTCAATTTATACATGGTATCAGAGCCATTGTAGGTTTTTACTCTCCTTCAAAAAAAAATTTGCAGGTTCGACATCAAGATTGGGAGCCTTCTACTGACAACCGGGACAGATTTTCTAAAGCTATGGATTCACAGAAAACTATCTTGACTCCCTTCAAGTATTTTGAATGGAAATCAGAGATGGAGATCTTGTTGAGAGCGAAAGGCCTCTATAGGGTGACTATGGCTACAGAAGCAGAGCCCAATGCTACTATAGAGAAGATCAAATGGCACAATCGGAGAGATGAGTCCTATGGCCTCCTATGTCTTAGTATTTCCCGAGACCTCCTTTTCCATCTCGATGGATTAACTTCACCGGATCAAGTATGGGAGAAGATTTCTGATATTTTTGGAAAGACAGATGAGATGAGGGGACATCAGATCGAAAATGAGCTGATTTCTCTGAGGCCTAGTAGCTTTGAATCCTTGCAGCTATATTTCTCCAAGTTCAAAGCACTAGTTTTGCAGCTAAAGCAGTGTGGTATCGAAAAGAAAGATGATCAGCTTGTATTGGTCATCCTCTTGAAGCTAGGACCTAACTACTCAGTCTTTGTTTTGACCTTCTATGCCACAAAACTCACAGCTCAAGCCTGGAAGATGCCTAGCCTTGTAGATTTCATGGAATCTCTCACACAAGAACAAGACAAGCTGGTGATGATGGGCACCATCAAACCATCCAAAGATCAAGCTTTGATTGCTGGAGATTCGAGGGTGGATTCAAAAAGGAAAAATAAAGCTAAAAATCCACATGAGCAAAATAGAGACAAGAAGCAGTCTCCAGAGGATCAACAAGGTCCCAAGAAAAATACCCAGAAGAAGAAAAACAAAGGTGAAATGAACAAGTGCTCATACTATTCAAAGGGAAATCACATTGAAAGCTCTTGTATGAAAAAGCAGATTGATATGCTGACCCAACTCCTGGAGAAGAATGGCATCTCCCTTTTAGAAAGCTCAAAGAAGAGAGAAGGAGGATCAAGTTTCGGTGACGGAGAGAGAGTTCATGCTCTAGTTGCTGGCACATCAAGCTCACCCAGTTTTATCATATATTCTGGAGCTTCAAGACACATGGTTTCGACTAAGGAGGCCTTCTCCTCACTAGATATGTTCAAAGGACCATCTATTGTACTGGGAGATGACTCTCTCACTGAAAGTAAAGGAAAAGGAAGGATAGATCTTGATCATGGTCAGTTCAACAATGTGTTGTATGTCCCTGATCTCGCCTCCAACCTCCTATTAGTGTACCAGATGACCCACACTGGGTCTCCTAAGAAGGTCATATTCTCCCCCGATGAAGTTGAGATCACAGAAATCTCAACTGGTAGAGTCATTGCAAAAGGAGTTGTGAATCATGCTCGAAAGGTATACATGTTCTCACACTTCCTACCTTACTCAAACCCATATGCTCTTCTTATCCATGCTAATGAAGATAGCAAGCTGTGGCATGAAAGATTTGGCCATCTAAATTACAAGTATCTATCTGATCTTAGTGAGAAAGAAATGGTCATAGGGTTGCCCAAGATAAAATTTTCCAAAGGAGTCTGCCAAGGTTCTATCCTAGGAAAACACCCAGAGCACAAATTTGAGAAAGCTAGTCATGAGAGAACCTCTGCACCCCTCAAGCTGATTCACAGTGATGTTTCTAGCCCATTCCCTCATATGTCCATGATTCAAGCCAAATATACATTGAAATTTATTGATGATTTTTCCAGGTATTGTTGGGTTCACTTCATGAAACACAAGTCTGAATTTTTTGGCCTATTCAAAGTCTTTAAGGCTTTGGTTGAAAACCAGTGTGGAAGGAAACTCAAGGTCCTTAGATTTGACAATGGTGGTGAGTATGTCAAGTCTGAGTTTATTAACTATTGTGTGGATGCAGGTATTAAGATGCAGCATTCTATCCCTTACACACCACAACAAAATGGTGTTGCTGAGAGGAAGAATAGATCAGCGAAGGAGATGGCAACATGCATGATGGAGGCCAAAACTTTGCCACCAAAGTACTGGGTCGAAGCTATCAACTGTGCAGCCTATATCCAGAATAGGGTGCCTCACAAACAGCTTGATGGCATGACTCCCTTCGAAGCATGGAGTGGGCACAAGCCAGATGTGACCCATTTCAGGATTTTTGGCTCAAAGGCATGGGCTAGAATCCCGACAGAGAAGAGGAAGGATTTGCAGCCCCAAAGCCAAGAGTGTCTTTTTGTTGGATACTCTGAATATTCAAAAGGGTACAATTTGATAAACTTGAGCACAAACAAAGCCTTCATTGAAAGGTGTGTTCAGTTTGAAGAAGAACCCCTTGCAGAAGTGGAAGTTGGTGAAGCCTCTTCACCACCTGAACCTCAAGAAGTAAGTAAAGAGTTTGTTGAACATGCTGATTCTGATTTGTATAATGGAGATGAGTTTATTGCATACCCAAACAGCCCCACAAGGCCTAAATGGGCATCCAAGACACTACATGCAGCAGGAGAGCTAGCTGGGGATCCCAATGACCCAAGGAGGACTAGATCTCAATTTGAGAGTGGTCTGTGCATGAAGGATCCTATGTTTTCTGAAAAATGATATTTGATGGTGGATTCTGATCCTTAAACATATGAAGAAGCAGCAGGAGATCCAATATGGCAATCTGCCATGAAGGAGGAGTTCAGCTCACTCCAGAAGAGCAACACATGGGAGCTAGTGGATCTTCCTCCAGGAAGAAAGTTACTCCAGTGTAAGTGGGTCTATAAGACCAAGTTTTCTGCTGATGGTTCACCACTGAAGTACAAGGCTATATTGGTAGCTAAAGGTTACTCATAGGTTCATGGCATCGATTACAATGAGACCTTTGCCCCAGTGGCAAAGATGGATTCCATCAGGCTAGCTCTAGCCATTGCAGCCTCAAGGCAATGGGAGGTACATCATATGGATGTAAAATGTGCCTTCCTGAATGGAGATCTCATTGAGGAGATATATATGCAGCAGCATCAAGGTTTTTCTACTAACCCTTCTCTTGTGTGTAGGTTGAGAAAGTCATTGTATGGGCTAAAGCAAGCCCCCAGGGCTTGGTATGCCAAGATAGATAGATTCTTTCTATCTTTGAATTTTGTTCAATGAAAATCATATCCAAATGTCTATTTGAAGTCTGTTAATGTTTCATTAATGATCATTGTGCTATATGTTGATGACCTCCTCATTACAGGAAGCTCACAGGCTGAGATTGCTTCCTTAAAAGGAGCTATGAACCAAGCCTTCTCCATGACATATTTGGGGCTCTTAAGTCAATTTCTGGGGCTTGAGATTGCTCAAACCAAAGCTAGAATAAAGGTGCACCAGTCCAAGTATGCCTTGGATTTGCTGATCAAATTTAGAATGCAAGACTGCAAAGCAAGCAAAACTCCTTTCCTTTCAGGAGTGAAGCTGGAGGAAGATGATTCTCCACCGATGGTAAACAATACACTATATAGGCAATTGATTGGATGTTTATTGTATTTGACACATAATCGACCTGATCTTTGTTATGCAGTAAGTGTGGCTTCTAGATACATGGATCAGCCTCATGAGATCCATTGGAAAGCAGCCAAAAGGATCCTTAACTTTGTTCAGGGAACAGGACACATGGGATCCTCTATAAGGAAAAATCTGATCTTGATTTGATTGGATTTACTGACAGTGATTGGGCAGGTGATAGCACAGATAGAAATTCCACTTCAAGATATGTGTTCATGCTTGCAGAAGGGCCAATCAGCTGGTCAAGCAAGAAACAAAGTGCCATTGCACTCTCATCTACAGAAGCTGAGTACAGAGGAGTTGTTAATGCAGTAACTCAGTGTTTATGGTTGCAGGGTTTACTTGGAGAGTGTGGTTTCGAACCTGAGTACTAAAATACCATCTACTATGATAACCAGAGTACCATTCAAATCTGCAAAGATCCAGTTCAGAAGCAAAGAACTAGACACATTGAGATTCACATGCACTACATCAGAGAGCTTGTACATGATGGCACCATTCACCTACTCTTCTGTTCATATTCAGAACAAGTAGCTGATATCTTCACCAAAGCATTTTGTGAGAAGACCTTCAGCAATCTCAAATCACTATTGGGGATTGCTAATCATGCTGTAAAGGCATGAGTGGAGACAAGAATCTACAATTTTGTTTTGCAGTCCATGTTTAAGGGAGGATTTTCCCAAGTTGGTTTTGCCTCTTTCCTTGGTTGTATGGACTTACAGTATGTAAAAGGGTGACTAAGCCTTGTTGCTAGGCCCTATATTTTTTATTTATTACTCATAAAGTCAGGCTTAAGGGGGGGTGTTAGAATAATCAACCCATAGTTTACCCACTTAGACATTAATTCATTTATTTTTGTCTTATTTGCCTAGTTCATGTGTCCCACCTTGTGCAAGTTGCTAATTGCCTATCCATAGAGGTCAAACTTGCCATATCTAACTCATGTAGCACTTGGGAAAGCCTTAGGAATCAAATCTTCTTTATTCCTAGCCTCCTAGGAACCTATTTGCTTTTTCTGCTTTATTGCCTGCTTTTTCAGTGTTTTAAGGCACATGGGAAAGCTAGACTAGGTGAGGTGAACTTGTTTTTTGTCCTACACATCCTCCTCTATTTTCTCCATGCAAAAGCATGTATGAGATGCCATTCCACCACTCTTTAGCTTGCCTATGCCTTGTTTCCAATTCGTGAGCTCCATGACAGATTTGGGATCCAGCTTTTACACCTATGGGGGATTTGCTTATTTTTGGTAATCCTGCTTTATGCTAGATTTGGATGCTTCCTCATGCATTAAATTTCTTCATGTATTCTATTTATTTAGTAGCCTATGATATTACAGGGTTGGCTATTCTACACTCAGTTAATATAATTTTGTGTTACAGCTCCATATTCAATCTCTCTTGTTAGCAATTTTGCATGATCAATTGATAATTGTTGTGGGTAAAATTAATCTATTGCTGGCCTGAATCTCTACAATATGTTACAACTGATTTTACCACACATGGTGGATCACACATTTATGGCCTTTCCTATCGCTCTGTAGACTCTTTGGACCCCATGGACCATTTTTGTACCTTTGATGTTTCCAATATCATCCCTAAAAACATGTCTTATTTGATATACGTGAATTTTAAACCCATTCTCGCATATATACGTGGATTTGACCCTTAAACCTGCGTACATCAGGATATGTGCAAAAGGCCAAATATTTTTGGAGTTTTCCTTGATGTGGATCCGAATCACTTGTCTTTTGGCCTTCCATATGCCTTGAGATCGCTCAGATTCGACCTTCCATTACCCGTTTGAAGCAGTATATAAGGAACCCTTTGGATACATTGAAAAGAGAGGAATTGAAGAGCAAGAGAACTATAGTCCATTGTTGCCGGAGCTTATACTTGAGTTTGCATCCCTTTTTCCCTTGGAGCACTTTGTGTTCTTCCCAGTCTTTCCTTTTATTTTGATCTTGCTATCGGGAGATGGAGGATTGAAGTGGTGGAGGCCCAGGTGGAGGACTCAGTTTCTCCAATTCATAGACGTGACGATAGAGGTTGTCACTATTGTAATCTCTATTTTATATTAATAGAAATATCTTTTCCTATTCAATAATGTGTATTTAAATGAGTATTGAATCCATGGATGATTTTAAATGCTTATATGTTATTGCTTATATATCCTAGAGTAGGTAGAACACAATTATATATAGCATGCTTATCTTGTTTGCTGAATGTTGAGAGAGCAAATTACTTATACAAGCGAGAGTGGAAAAGCTCAATGGGGATCTACATCGACTGTCCAGAATAAGGTATGTGTCGAGATCCTTTAGTGTTAGATGTTTGGTTTCTCTTGCATATAGGAAAGGATTGATTTCTGCGGTTACTCTGTCTGTTGTGGTACCCCAAGCCATAGGAAGTTTTCTCCGTAACAACGAGGAAGTTTAAAGACTTATTGGAGTTTTTCCAAAATTAATTGTAAGGATAAATTAACTGATAACTTCCCTTTGAGACTTGAACTTACATCAAATGGTGCAATAACACCCAAATGACATTTATTCAATAGGTTTTCCATATAATGGAAACTAACTATTTATAGATATCTTGCTTTAAGACCTTTTATAATGTAGCAATTCCCATCCTTCTTGAAACACATGTAAAATTCCAAAAAATCCACAGTGACGGGGTATAATGTTCTCAACCATTTAACACCTAGAAGTATATTACAACCATCCATTCTGTTGGAAAATATGTGAGTTTTTAGGAAATAATCACCCATTTGAAGTTTCACATTTTCACACTTACAACCACATTTCATAGATCCCCTAGTGACAATCATAATTTGGAAGTTGTTAACAGCATGGATATAGTAGTGCATTTATTTCTAGTGCAAAGATGAATGAAATTATTGTGTTACCAATCTTGTTTAATAAAATTACCTTTTGATGCTCAATATAGTCAATGAATTTTAATGTTTGAGGAGAAGAAATTATGGTCAATGTATGAAGGGAGAACTTGGGTTCTCACCTTGCTACTATATAATATGAACATACTTATAGGAGGTTTAGGGTCTCTAGATTCACTAGATTATATTCCTTTAGAAATGTTTGCAAATATTTGTATAAATAATTTCGTCTCCATAAAAGTGTTCCATGAAGCATAAACCCTTGAGTTGAAGTTTCACCATTTTTCCCTTGTCAACTTATGGACAATGAGGGGGAGAGTAGGTTGTGTAATAGGCACAATATTTTTGCATGGGAATGGAGTAAATCTTGGTTGTTTGGAATGGGAATAGGATATAATCGAGAGGCTTCCAACTAGGTAGCTAGGTGTTTCATCTCAATGTAGGATTTTATTTTCTCCTTGAGACCATTTATAAAACATTGCTTGAAGGGGTCATCAACTAAAATTTTAGTTCTGACTTCTAGGTGCTCAAAAGTGTCATTATATTTTTCCATTGTGATTTTTTAATCAAACTCTATAATTGTTTTGGTAAAATAAGTATCCTTTACATAGCAACAAAAAAATATTTTCACAAATTGTTTCCATGCAATGTATCTTGGATAGGTTTTATTATTCCATTAGCACCACTATCAACGTTACCTATCTAGATATAGGACTAATATTATAAGATTTCATAGTTCATACTCTTGTTGGTTTATCCATCAATACTGAGAGGGGGTGGGGGGCTGAATCAATATTTCTTTCTTTTCACTTTATGAAAACAATTAGTATAATATAAGAAATGAATCAAACAAGTTAGGACACATAATTGTATCATGGAAACCTTAAAGAGATCAAAACCACAAAATCAAACTCATTAATAAAATGATTTTTACAAAAAAATTGTTTTGCTACTTTAGAAAGGATGCACCAACTCCCTGTTTTTTCCTGCTCTAACAAACAAGGATGCACCAACACCCTGTATTTTTCTATATACACAAATATATAAGGATGCTAAAACAACCATGTACTCCAACCACTACTGGAAGGAGGCTTAAACCTCTTTGCAGGGTTGCATCCTTCCTTAGAACCACCCTACCTCCCTAATTTGATATTTTTCTTCAATTGTGTTCCTGATTATTCTTCACTTCATTGGTCTCTGTCTTCTCTTGTTGTTACATTGATATGGATTGATGTGACATATTTATTCCACTTCAGACTTCTATTTAAATACTTCTTTCATCATGTCTTTGAACCATTGTGTCCCTTCATTAAAACACTTTCACCAATGCATCTCTTCATTATGGAAAAGTTCCTTTTTATGAATTGGTGCAAAACAACCCGAAACTTTGTTTTGGCATAAATATAACTTTTTTTGAGGCCATAGAGTGCCTTTTTCAGTTTGCAAAAATAATCTCTATTTTCTACTAAGAGCAAAACCTTTAGTTTGCTCAACATAGACTTCTTCTTCAATATTTTCATTCAGAAATGCAGATTTAACATCCATTTCATATACTTTGAAGTTTTTGTAGCATCAAAAATCCAAGAACATCATGATTGCTTCAAGTATTGCTACAGGGGAAAAAATTTCTTCAAATTCAATACCTTCCACTTGAGCATATCCCTTGCATACCACTATGTCCTTGTTTCTTATTACTTCACCATATTCATTTAACTTTTTCTTGAAGATCCATTTGGTCCCAATAACATTCAAGCCTTCAGGTCTTGGCACAACTTCCCAAGTTGGGTTCTTCTCAATTTGATCCAATTATCATCTTTGCTGGATTTTGTGAGGTTCTTATGATCCAGGTCGTGCCCAAGTGCATGCTAGGGGAAACAGTCAATTAAATGAGTTGATCATTGTTATGGAAGAAGGATAGAAAAAGAACAAGCAAAGCAAGAAATACACTATGTCAACAGAAAGTATGCACACAGACAATATGCAAGAATTCGAACCAATTTCTATTATTACTTTTTCTCTATGAAGGTTGGTTGATTGTGTCAAAAATGTACATGTTTATATAGGATGCTAAAATGCTTGGGTGACTACCCATTACGTTTAGTTACAAGAATTTATAATAGTTTAGAAGAATAACCGTCACATACTATTGAAACACAGATACATTTCATCGATGTTTGACATGTGCCGACAAGGAATGTCGATATGTTGGATGTCCAACACAAAACCTATCGAGGTGCAGACTTGTTAAACCTATCGAAGTAGTCGAAGTAGTCCAAATTCTACAATTTGTCGAATTTTGACAACATGCCAATTTTTGGTTGGATCATCTTAGGTTCCACCATTGATAGTAGGGCTTATTCATTTAACATTAGTTTCCTTCTTGTACTAGCTCCAACATATTTGTCACCTATGATTGGTTTTTTAGGATGATTCTTTTGTATCCTTCTAGATGGAGCTCTTGTATCAGGTCTTCGAGAGTCCTCATATTCACTTTCTTCTCTTTTCTCTTCCTCTTCTTCTTCTTCTTCTTCATCATGAACATTTTCATTCTTTTGTGAGACTTCCTTTTCTTCTTCATTATTTGTTCTTTGATCATCATCTTGGCTTCTTAATCTTCTTAGTTTCATGTCATCTAATCTTACATATTTAATTTCTATGATTCTGTATAGACTTTGATTGTAGCATTAGTATAAGCTTTCTTGGTGGATAAATATCCTTAAAATATTCCCGCATTGGTTCTAGAGTCAAACTTACCAAGGTCATCCTCATTCCTCTTTATGTAGTACTTGCTTCCAAACACTCTGAAATATTTGACTGAGGAAAGTCTTCCATACCATAGTTCATGAGGACTCTTGTCATTATCTACTCTGAGTTTTTCTCTATTAAGTATATATACAGTTGTGTATATTGCTTCTCTCCAATACACATATGACAATTTTTCTTCGTTAATCATAGTTCTTGATGCTTCTTGGATTGTTTGATTCTTTCTTTCCACAATTCCATTTTGATGAGGAGTATTTGGAGCTGAAAATTGTCTTTTAACTCCATGCATCTCACAAAAGTCATTGAATTCATTTGAGGTAAAATCTCCTACATTATCTGACCTTAGACATTTGATTTTCTGATTTGTCTCATTCTCAACCATTGATTTGAAAATTTTAAACTTTTCAAAAACTTCTAATTTTTCTTTGAGAAATGTCACCCAAGTCATCCTTGTACAATCATCAATGAGAAGCATGAAATAATACTCTCCATGTAAAATTTTAGACCTTGTTGGTCCACAAATATCTATGTGAACTATTTCCAATGGTTGAGAGGTTCTATGCCCCTTGAATTTGAAATTTGATTTAGTATTCTTCCCATGTTGATAGTTTTTACAAACTGAGTTTATAGGCTTTACAATATTTGGAAAGTCTCTTACAACTTCTTACTTACTTACTTTCATAATATTTTCAAAGTTTAAGTGCCCCATCCTTCTGTTCCAAAGACAACTTTCATCCATCATACTCATGTAGCATTGCTCTTCATTTTCTAGGATATATACATTGCTTTAATTCCCTACAATAGTTCCAACAATTTTTTTTGAGTCCTTTTTTTCTGATTTCACATTTCTCAGAATGAAATATGCATATGTTCCCTTGATCACATGTTTGACTCATGTTGAGGAGATCATGCTTTAGATTTTCTACTAGCAACACATTTTCAGCTTTGTTTTTGTTACCTTTGATAGCAACTGTAGATTTTCCAATTATCTTGAAGATATATTATTTCCAAAGGTAAATTTTCCTTTTTGATCTCTTCTTAGGCTTATCAACTTGTTTGGGTCTCATGTCATGTGTTTTGAACATCCACTATCAAAATTCCATAGATTTTTTTTTTCACATAAAGCTATCATAGATTCTCTCTTCTTCTCCACCACTTCCTTTTTGTTCTATTCCTTTCTTTGTTCTTGTATTGAAAATTAGTTGCAGTACCTTTCTCTATAGGATTGATCAGTTTACATTCTCTATCTACATGTCCATGGTTATTTCATTTTTAACATTCTATGCCATATATTTGTATAGGTAAAAAGGACTTAAGGTTTCTCTCATTTGGATTATTGCTAGGTTCATTCTTCTTATAGGAAAGAAGCTTTCAATTTGCATTGCAATTCAAGGATTTATGTCCAAAATTATTACAATAATATCAATGAACAAGAAAGATTTTTTGATACTTGCTTGACGTTGGTCTTCTAGGCATCATATTTATTTTATGTAAAGGAAGAGAAGATTTATGGTTGTCTGTATTTTTAAGTGGACTCATAAGTGAAGCAATATAACTCTTTTTGTCCTATCCTAATCCAGTTTTTCAACTTGATGGTATTTGGGTATTTAGGATATCATCTAGAGTCTTTGAGTTGTTCTCAAACTTTGATTTAAGAGGTTCTTCATCAAGCTTATTTCTAAGTAGAGTGATTTTTCTTCAAGTCTTTCAGAGTCGTGTATTCTCTTCTTGAGCTACAATTCTAGGTCCTCTTCAATCTTCTTGGCCTCTTGAAGTTGGGTCTTCAAATGAACAATGATTTGGTTTGACTCTTTGTTCTTCATTTTTCTCTTTCTCAATTCTTCAAGAGAACTTATGAGTTCATATTTTAGGTCCACCTCTCCTTCCGCATCTGATTCATCATCTTGTGTCTCTATACCTAAGAATAAAATTTCGGGTTCCTCATCTTCACTTGATATTTCTTCTTCAATATCTTCCAGGGTGTAAAGGATATTATTATTTTCATTAACTTTCTTCTTGTTTCCTGCTTTGTTATTCTTTAACTTCTTAGAGGTTTCTCTATCATCGGTATCATCCATTTTAGGATAGGGACATTTTGAGGCAAAATGTCCAATTCTTCCATAGTTAAAGCACTCGAGGGGTATCTTTCCTTGTACTTGCCAGTACCTCTTTCGATTTTCTTAATGAAAAGAGAGTTTGCATCATCTGAGTGGTTCTTGGGTATGACTTCATATTTCTTTGATTCTTTTGTGGCTTTAAATGTTTCCTCTTTTCTTGCCGATTCATTTTGTCTCATTCTTATGTTAGAGGCAGTGAATATCCCATGTAGTTCATCCACTTTCAGAAGTTCAAGATCATCTCGATTTTCTACAGTAGACACTTTGGGGTTATACCTTGTTTTTAGGGTTATTAGTACTTTTTCAACTACTTCTTTCTCCTTTATTTCTCCTCCCATACCTTTAATAGCATTGACAATTTCATCTACTCTTAGAATATTTTCTGCAATATTTTCTTCTTCTTTCATTTTTAGACTTATGTACTGCCCTTTTTATGTTTGAAGTTTGTAATTTTTTTACTTTGGAAGCCCCTTCATAAGAAATTTTTAATTTTCTCAAGCATGTTTGTATGTCTTACATTGCATGACTTTAACAAACACTGAATCTGCTAATCCTTTCAAAATTGCCTTCAAATCTTTTTCATTGGATTCATATTCCTCTAGTTCATCTCTATCTGTAGGTAGGTTGTCTGGTATTTTATACCCTTTTTCAATAGAACTCCAAACTTTGCATCCAAGAGACATTATATGGAATCTCATTCTTACACTCCAAAATTAATTACTTCCTGTAGATAATGGGCGTCTGTTAGAAACTAACCCTTCTTGATGATCCATTGTTTTTATAATTAGGTTATTCCTTCCAGTGGTTTAGACTCTAGTGAAGTATACAGCTCTGATACGAATTGTTGGTTTATCCAGCAATACTGAGAGGGGGGGTGAATCAATATTTCCTTCTTTTCACTTTATTAATACAATTAGTACAAGATAAATAATGAATCAAACAATTTAGGACACTGAATTTTATCATGGAAACCTCAAAGAGAAAACCACAAAATTAAATTCATTAATAAGATGTTTTTTACAAATTTATTTGTCTGCTACTACAGAAAGGATGCACCAACACACCATTTTCTGCCTGCTCCAACAGACAATGATGCACCAACACTTTGGATTTTTCTACCTCTGCCAACAGATAAGGATGCTACAACACCCTTGTGCTCCATCCACTACTAGAAGGATGCTAATACCTCCATGCAGGATTGCAGCCTGCTCTAGCACCACCCTATCTCCCTAATTTGATCTTTTTCTTCAATTATGTTACTAATTATTCTTCACTTCATTGATCTTTGTCTTCTCTTGCTGTTACATTAATCTGGATTATTGAGACATCTTTCTTCCACTTCGTACTTCTGTTTAAATACTACTTTCATCATTTCTTTGAACTATTGTGTTTTTTCATCATTGTCTCCCTTCATTTAAACCTTTTCACAAATATATCTCTTCATTATGGAAACATGTGTTTTCATGAATTGGTGCAAAACAATCTAAAACCTTGTTTTGGAATACCTATAACTTTGTATTCAAGCACCTTTTAGGAGAAATAAGACCATGGTCATATACACACATCAATAATATACAATCCTAATGATCTCAGATTATTTTTACTAGTTTCTTAGAAAATATGGAGGGCATTTTATTAGGGAAACTTAGACCGATTTTTCAATACATCAATTTTCAATAAATTTCCCAAAACAATATGAAACCTCATTTTGGAAGACCTTTAAATTTTTCTTCAAGCATGATTTAGGGGAACCAAGACCTTGGTCAGATGCACACGTCAAAAATATAAAACCTAATGGTATTGTATAAATTTTATTAGTATCCTACAAAATATGGAGGGCATTTTACTGAAGCCACTTAGGAAGATTTACGAGAACTGAAGCAATGCAAATCATGCTAGAAAGCACTTTTGGAAGACTAATAACTTCACCTTCAGAGATTGTCTTGAAAAACCAATAATATGGTTAGATGCACACGAAAACAATATAGATGTCTATATCCTCAGAATCATTTAATTCATCAAATACATAATATGGCTTGTATTTTATAGAGGCCCTTTGAAAGATTAGGAATAATTTATACTTAGTCAAATTTTCAGAGTTTCAATAGGAGTTTCAGCAAGTTGCCATTCTTTTACAAAATGGTTTCAAATTGTAACAATGACTTCATGAGAGGACTAGAACACCATCATATGAATTTGCAACCTCATCACACATGTCTCATCATCATATATGTCATGTCATTTCCTTTGTCATTATTGAAGTCCTTGGATATCAATGGAAACCATAATCAAAATTCTCCCCCTTTGGCATTGATGGAAAAAACTCTTAAATTTTCTCCCCCTTTGACATCTCCCCTTGACATAATGATTTTTTTTTCTCTTTTTATATATATATTGTTGTGAGATTACTCCCAAATTTTGTCTAAGATTCCCAAATGCTTCTTTGGGTAGTGGCTTAGTGAAGATATCAACTATAAGTACCCTTGTATCAACATATTCTAGTTTCACCACCTTCTGTTATACTTGATCCCTCAAAAAGTGATATTTTATAGGGATGTGCTTTGTCTTGGATTTCATAACATGGTTTTTTTATATGTTTAAGGGACTGGTATTGTCACAATTTATCACTATTGGATGCTCATACTTTACAAGTATTCCAATGTATGTTTCATCTAAATGAATTGAGTGCAACATGATGCAACAACAATGAATTCAACTTCTAATGTTGATAGTGCAATGGAGGATCATTTCTTGCTTAGACATGATACCAAATAGTCTCCCAAGTAGAATGTTGCTCCACTAGTACTCTTTCAGTCATCAACACTCCTACCCAATCTACATTAGCGAATTCTTTTAAAGTGAAGCATTAGCCTATTGGGTACCATAAACCATACTATATAGTACCTTTCAAATATCCAAGAATTATTTTCACTACTGCCACATGTGTTTCTTTGGGAGGTGATTGGAATGTGGAAACCAATCCTACAACTTGCATCACAACTGGTATTGTATTTGTCACATATAGAAATATTACTATCATAGATCTATACATGGTATGATCTACTTCCAAAGAATCATCATCCTTGCTTAACTTACAACTATTGACCATGGTTGTACTAACAAGCTTGGACTCTTCCATCTTAAACTTCTTAAGCATGTCTTTAATGTACTTGGTTTGATAAATGAATATCCCTTTGTCTCGTTGAGAAACTTGTAATCCCAAGAAGAATGTTAATTCACCCAACAAATACATTTCAAATTATTTGTTCATATTTGAGGCAAAGTTTACACTCATTATTTTTAGATCACTTCCAAATATGATATCATCTACATAGACAACAACAATTATCATATTCTTATTTTCAACTTTATGTAGAGACTACTGTTAGTGGACACTCTTATATATCCTGGTTGTTTCAAGTAGTTGTCAAGTCTTAAGAATCATGCCCTTGGAGCTTGTTTGAGGCCATATAGTTCCCTTTTCAATTTGCAAACACAATCTATGTTTTATGCTAAGACAAAACCTTCAGGTTGTTCGACATAGACTTTTTATTCAAGTTTTTCATCCAGAAATGAAGATTTACATTCCATTTCATATAATTTGAATTTTTGTAGCATGCAAAAGCCAAGAATATCCAGACTGCTTCAAGTATTTCTATAGGGGAAAACATTTCTTCAAATTCAATAATTTCCACTTTATCATATCCCTTGCATACCAGTATGGCCTTGATTCTTATTACTTCACCATCTTCATTTAACTTGTTCTTGAAGATCCATTTGGTCCCAATAACATTCTTGTCTTCAGGTCTTGGGACAAGTTCCCAAGTTTGGTTCTTCTCAATTTGATCCAATTCCTCATTCATGGCCTTGATCCAATTAGCATCTTTGTTGGCTTCTGTGAGGTTCTTAGGTTCCAACACTGGTAGTAAGGCTTGTTCATTAAACATTAGTTTCCTTCTTGTATTGACTCCAACATATTTGTCACCTACGATTTGTGTTTTAGGATGATTCTTTTGTATCCTTCTAGATGGAGCTCTTATATCTGGTCTTGGAGAGTCCTCATATTCACTTTCTTCTATTTTCTCTTCCTCTTCTTCTTCTTTTTCATCATGAACATTTTGATTCTTTTGTGATAGTTCCTTTTCTTCTTAATCAGTTGTTCTTTGATCATCATCTTGGCTTCTTACTCTTCTTAGTTTCATGTCATCTACTCTTAAATATGCACTTTATATGATTTTGTGTAGCCTTTGATTGTAACATATATATGTTGTTTTGGTGGATAAATAACCTTAAAATATTCCCTCATCGGTTCTAGAGTCAAACTTACCAAGGTTATCCTCATTCCTCTTTACGTAGCACTTGTTGCCAAACACTTTAAAATATTTGATTGAGGGATGCCTTCCATACCATACTTCATGAGGATTCTTGTCATTATTTACTATGAGTTTTCCTTTATTAAGTATATAGGAAGCTATGTATATTGCTTCTCTCCAATATGCATCTGACAGTTTTGCTTCATTAAGCATAGTTCTGGTTGCTTCTTGGACTGTTCAATTCTTTCTTTCCACAATGACATTTTTTTGAGGAGTCTTTGGATTAGAAAATTGTCTTTTAACTCCATGCATATCACAAAACTCATTGAATTTGTTTGAGGCAAACTCTCCTCCATTATCTGACCTTAGACATTTGATTTTTTGTTTTGTCTCATTCTCAACCATTACATTGAAAATTTAAAAATTTTCAAAAGATTCTAATTTTTCTTTGAGAAATGTCACCCAAGTCATCCTTGTACACTCATCAATCAGAAGCATGAAATAATACTCTCCTCACAAACTTTTAGTTCTTGTTGGTCCACAAATATCTATGTGAAGTATTTCCAATGGCTGAGAGGTTGTATGTCCCGTGACTTTGAAGTTGGATTTAGTTTTCTTCCCATGTTGACAGTGTTTACAATCTGAGTTCAAAGGATTTACAATATTTGGAAAGTCTCTTACATATTCCTTCTTACTTATCTTCATAATATTGTCAAAGTTCAAGTGCCCCATCCTTCAATGCCAAAGTCAACTTTGGTCAATAATACTCATGTAGCATTTCTCTTCATTTTCTAGGATATATAGATTGCGTTAATTCCTTACAAAAGTCTCAACAAGTTTTCCCGAGTCCTTTTTCTGATTTCACATTTCTCATAATCACATATGCATATGTCCCCTTGATCACATGTTTGACTCACACTGAGTATATTAGGATTTAGATTTTCTACTAGCAACACATTTTCAGCTTTGATTTTGTTATCTCTGATAGCAACTGTACCTTTTCCAATTATCTTGAAGGATATATTATCTCCAAAGGTAAATTTTCCTTTTTGATCTCTTCTTAGGATTATGAACTTGTTTGGGTCTCATGTCATGTGTTTTGAAAACCCACTACAATTATTCCATAGATTTTATTTTCTGTTGTACATAAAGCTATCACAGATTCTGTCTTCCTCTCCACCGCTTCCTTTTTTATTCCAGTCCTTTCTCTATTTCTTGTCTTGAAACTTAGTTGCAATACCTTTCTCTGTAGGAGTCATCGGTTTACATTTTCTAGCTACATGCCCATGGTTATTTCATTTGTAACATTGTATGTCATATCTTTGTAGAGGTAAAAAGGAGTTAAGGTTTCTCTCTTTTGGATTGTTACTAGGTGCATTCTTCTTATAGGAAAGAAGCTTTCCATTTTCTTTTCAATTCAAGGATTTATGTCCATAATTATTATAATAGTAGCAATGACCAAGAAAGATTTGTTGATACCTACTTGGCATTGGTCTTCTAGGAATCATATTTATTTTATGTAAAGGAGGAGCATATTTATGATTGTCTTTCTTTTTAATTGGACTCATAAGTGCAACAACATAGCTCTTTTTGCATGTCCTAGTCCAGTTTTGCCACTTGATAGTCTTTGTCTATTTAGGATATCATCTACAGTCTTTGAGTTGTTCTCAAACATTGATTTAATAGGATTTTATGAAGCTTGTTTCTAAGTAGAGTGATTTATGCTTCAAGTCTTTTAGATTCTTGTATTCTCTTCTTGAGCTGCAATTCTAGGTCCTCTTCAATCTTCTTGGCCTCCTAAAGTTGGGTCTTCAAATTAACAATGATTTGGTTTGACTCTTTGTTCTTAATTTTTCTCTTTCTCAATTCTTCAAGAGCACTTATGAGTTCAGCTTTTAGGTCCACCTCTCCTTCCACATCCAATTCATCATCTTGAATCTCTATACCCAATAATAGAATTTGGGTTTCCTTATCTTCACTTGATTCTTCATCTTCACTATCTTCCATGGTGTAAAGGCTATTATTCTTTTCATTAACCTTCTTCGCATTTCCCGCTTTGCTATTCTTGAAGTTCTTAGAGGTTTCTCTATCATCACTATCATCCATTTTAGTATAGGGACATTTTGAGGCCAAATGTCCAATCCTTCCACAGTTAAAGCACTCTAGGGGTAGCTATCCTTTGTACTTTCCAGTACCTCTTTCAAGTTTCTTGGTGAAAAGATATTCTTCATCATCTGAGTGGTTCTTGGGTAAGACTTCATATTTCTTTGATTATTTTGTGGCTTTAAATGTTTCCTTTTTCTTGTTGGTTCATTTTTCCCTATTCTCATCTCATAGGAAGTCAAGATCCCATGTAGCTCATCCACTGTCATAAGTTCAAGATCATCTCTATATTCTAGAGAAGACACTTTGGGGTTATACCTTGTTGGTAGGGTTCTTAGTACTTTTTCAACTACTTGGTTCTTCTTTATTTCTCCTCCCGTACCTTTACTAACATTGAAAATTTCATATACTCTTAGAAGATATTATGCAATATTTTCTTCGTATTTCATTTTTAGACTTTCGATTTTCCCTTTGTGTGTTTGAAGTTTGGAGTTTTTTACTTTGAAAGCCCCTTCCTAAGAAATTTTTAATTTTTGTCAAGCATGTTTTTATGTCTTACATTGCATGACTTTAACAAACACTGAATCTGCTAATCCTTTCAAAATTGCATTCAAATATTTTTCATTGGATTCATATTCATCTAGTTCATATCTATCTGTAGGTAGTTTGTCTGGTATTTTATACCCTTTTTGAATAGAACTATTAACTTTTCATCCAAGAGACATTATATGGCATCTCATTCTTACATTCCAAAATGCATAATTATTTCCTGTAAATAATGGATGTATGTTAGAAGATAATTCTTCTTGATGATCCATTGTAGTTTCAATTAGGTTCTTACTTCNGGGGGGGGGGGGGGGGGGGGGGGGGGGGGGTGAATCAGTATTTCCTTCTTTTCACTTTATTAAAACAATTAGTATAAGATAAAAAATGAATCAAACAATTTAGGACATAGAGTTTTATCGTGGAAACCTCAAAGAGAAAACCACAAAATCAAACTCATTAATAAGATGATTTTTACAAAAAAACATTATGTTACTACAGAAAGGATGGACCAACAACCTATTTTTTTCTTGCTCCAACAGACAAGGATGCACCAACAACCTGAATGTTTCTACTTGCACCAACATATAAGGATTCTACAGCACCCCTGTACTCTAGCCTCTACTAGAAGGAGGCTAGAACCTCCCTGCAGGGATGCATCCTGCCCTAGCACCACCCTAGCTCCCTAATTTGATCTTTTCTTCAATTATGTTCCTGATTATTCTTCACTTCATTGTTCTCCGTCTTCTTTTATTGTTACATTGATCTAGATTGCTGAGACATCCTTCTTCCACTTCGAACTTATGTTTAAATTCTTATTTCATCATTTCTTTGAATCATTTTTTCTTTCATCATTGTGTCCCTTCATTAAAACCTTTTCACCAATGTATCTCTTCATTATGGAAACGTGTCTTTTCATGAAATGGTGCAAAAAAACATGAAACCTTGCTTTGTCAGACCTATAACTTTCTCTTCAAGCACCTAATAGAGATATAAGACCATGGTCGGATGCACACATCGACAATCTACAATCCGGATGGTCTCATATTATTTTTATCAGTTTCCTACAAAATATGGAGGGAATTTTACTAGGGAAACTTAGACCGACTTTTTGATACTTAGTCAATTTTCAGCAAATTTCCCCAACTGAGTATGAAACCTCATTTTGGGAGAACTGGAACATTTTCTTCAAGCACAATTTAGGGGAACTGAGACCTTGTTCAGATGCAGAAATAAACAAGCTAAAACCTGATGGTCTCATATAAATTTTATCAGTATCCTACAAAATATGGAGGCCTTTTTACTGAGGCCACTTAGGCAAATTTACCAGAACCAAAACAATGCAAATCATGCCAGAAATCACTTTTGTAAGAGTAATAAATTCACCTTTAGAGACTGTATTTACTAACCAATCATATGGTTAGATGCAAAGGACAACAATATAGATGTATACATCCTCATAATAATTTAATTTATCAAACACAGAAGATGGATTGTATTTTATAGAGGCCCCTTAGGTAGATTAAGAATAATTTATACTTAGTCAAATTTTCAGAGTTTCAACAAGTTTACATACTTTTACAGAATGGTGTCAAATTGTAACAATGAATTCATGAGAGGACTAGAATACCATCATATTAATTTGTAACCTTGCCACACATGTAACATCATCATACATGTCATGTCATTTCCTTTTTCATTAATGAACTCCTTTGACATCATTGGAAACCATACTCAACATTCTCCCCCTTTGGCATTGATGGAAGAAACTCTTAAATTCCCTCCCCCTTTGGCATTGATGGTCTCCTTTTGACATCTCCTCCTATCAACATATCTCCCCCCTGTCAACATATGTCCCCCTGAAATAATGCTTTTTTTCTTTTTTCTTTTTTCTTTTTTCTATATCTATTGTAGGGATATTACTCCCAACTTTTGTCTAAGATGCCTAAATGATTCTTTGGGTAGTGGCTTAGTAAAGATAATAACTATATGTTCCCTTGTATCAGCATATTCTAGTTTCACCACCTTCTGTGATACTTGATCCCTCAATAAGTGATATTTTATAGGGATGTGCTTTGTCTTGGATTGAATAACAAGTTTTTTTTATATGTTTATGGCATTGGTATTGTCACAATTTATCACTATTGGATGCTCATAGTTTACAAGTCTTCCAATGTATGTTTTATCCAAATGACTTGAGCACAACATGATACAACAACAATGTATTCAAGGTTTGATGTAGAGAGTGAAACAGAGGTTCGTTTCTTACTTATCCATGATACCAAACTATATTTCAAGTAGAATGCTACTCCACCGGTAATCTTCGGTCATAAAAAAATTCCTACCCAATCTACATTAGTGAATGATTTTGAAGTGAATTCTTAACCTCTTGGGTATCGTAAACCTTACTCTATAGTACCTTTCATATATCTGAGAATTCTTTTCACTATAGTCATATGTGTTTCTTTGGGAGCTTATTGGAATATGGAAACCAATATTATAGCTTGAATCACATATGGTCTTGTAGTTGTTACATATAGTAGGAATCCTATCATAGATCTATAAATGGTATGATTTACTTCCAAAGACTCGTCATCCTTTCTTAACTTACAACTAGTGACCATGGGTGTACTAACATGCTTGTAATATTCCATTTTAAGCTTCTTGAGCATGTCTTTAATATACTTGGTCTGATAAATGAATATCCATTTATCTCATTGAAAAACTTGTAATCCCAAGAAGAATGTTAATTCACTCAACAAATACATTTCAAATTATTTCTTCATATCCGAGGCAAAGTTTACACTCATGATTTGCAGATCACTTCCAAATATGATATCATCTACATAGACAACAACAATTATCATATTCTTATTTTCAAACTTTATGTAGAGATTATTGTCAGTGGACACTCTTCTATATTCTTGCTGTTTCAAGTATTTGTCAAGTGTTGAGAACCATTCCCTTGGAGCTTGTTTGAGGCCATAGAGTTCCTTTTTCAGTTTGCAAAAATAATCTCTGTTTTCTACTAAGAGAAAACCTTCAGGTTGTTCAACATAGAATTATTCTTCAAGGTTTTCATTCAGAAATGCAGATTTAACATCCATTTCATATAATTTGAAGTTTTTGTAACATGCAAAAGCCAAGAACATCTTGATTGCTTCAGGTCTTATTACAGGAGAAAATTTTTCTTCAAATTCAATACCTTCCACCTGAGCATATACCTTTCATACCCATCTGGCCTTGTTTTGTATTACTTCACCATCTTCATTTAAATTGTTCTTGAAGATTCATTTGGTCCCTAAAACATTCTTTCCTTCAGGTCTTGGGACAAGTTCCCAAGTTTGGTTCTTCTCAAATTGATCCAATTCTTCGTTCATGGCCTTGATCCAATTATCATATTTGCTAGCTTCTGTGAGGTTTTTAGGTTCCACCACTGATAGTAAGGCTTGCTATTAAACATTAGTTTCCTTCTTGTACTGACTACAACATATTTGTCACCTATTATTTGTGTTTTAGGATGATTTTTTTATCCTCCTAGATGGAGCTCTTGTATTTGGTCTTGGAGAGTACTCATATTCACTTTCTTCTCGTTTCTCTTCCTCTTCCTCCTCCTCTTCATCATGAAAATTTTCATTCTTTTGCAAGACTTCCTTTTCTTCTTCATCATTTGTTCTTTCATCATCATCTTGGATTCTTACTCTTCTTAGTTTCATGTCATCAACTCTTACATTTGCACTTTCTATGATTTTTTGTAGCCTTTGATTGTAACTGTTAACACTCCATTTTAACAGTTGATCCAAGCGCCTGACGGAAGTTTGGTAAGGGTCCCAGCCCCTCAAATTTCATGTGAGCACCCTCCAACAAGAAAAATGGCAGGCGCCTTGTTAACATTGGGTAGTGTTCATAATTAAAGGCTATGATTGATCGGGGGAAGATGAACGGTTCCGAACCACTCCACATGGGCAAACATGCACGATCAAAGCTTCCATCCAGGATCGTGAAATGTGTTAAAGACCAGAGGATTTCAACAGTTGAGATGAAGCCTAGGGTAGATCCATGACCTAAAGTCATTTCGTGATCCATACTTGTGTAGATAAAACCATAATCTCAAATCACGAAAAGGTGTAGACGTCACAAAGATCGATGGCTGCAATGAGGAGAGAGATAAATCTACGGCTATGGTTCATTTTACAAATAGAACTAGCATGGACGAATATCTAAGTTTCCTGTTGCGAAAAATGGTGGGGCCCACTCGGACTGATGGCTGCATGAAAGGTCGGTCTTGATCGATGGCTAAGGACGTGTCATGATCCAGAGCTGCCTGCGGTGTTCAGAAGAGAAAAGTTGGTAGTAGGATGACCAGAACATGGACAGCAAATATAAAAGATTCCTTTGATCGGATGGATGAGAAGACTCCTGAGGTACAGATTTCTTATCCAAGGTGGAGATGACGATAGAGGAGACGTCCACATGTGTAATCTATGCTCTTGTGGATTGGCCAATTTCTTTGACGCCATTTGTAGCATGCATAAAGGTGGAATCATCCCTTAGCAGAGTCATATCATGAAAGGATAGGTGGCCTTTGTGTGATTTGGCCTACAGAAATGAGGAAAGTAGCGAATGAATCCACTGCTCACACGAGGCAAAGCCAACACAATGCGGGAGACCATTCTGTTTCCCATTTCAAAGGAACAAGAAAATGTGGGAACATCCACTTCATGAAATATCCAGCATGGATCTAATATACTAGATGGAATCCACAACTACTTCCCATAGCAGACCGTAAGGCACCCCAGTTGATGAAACCAAAGGACTAGACCCTCAGCAAGTAAAGGATCGCTCTGATCACACCTTCGTACATGTTGATATCAGATACACTCGATGACAGAGTGTACATGAATATTGAGTAGCCTTTGCAAATATCAATCCCAAAAGCCCTATAAATACTGCCTTCAGTTCAACAAGAATCCAGAAGCCGAGTTCTACTACTCCTCGAATTTCCAGAGGCCTGATAGAGTTTGACAATGAAGATCTGGTTTGAGAAACTTGTTCATATGGGGGTGTTGATGGTTGGTGAGATGCATCCACAATCACTCGTCGCCTTGGTAGTTGCATGCCAATGGTGACACCAGTCATCGGGGCCTAGACATGATACCCGCATTTCCAACAACGCAAGGACTAGGCACTTACTCCTCGTAAGTGTTTTTCCAAGAACCCCTAATACCACTGTGCCCACCAAAGCCTTCGCAGAAGGGGATAGTCATTGAATGTTCCCTATGTAAACATTTATTCGGGTGGGAGTGCAAGTGGCTAAAAGTCCTAACAACCCTGTTTGTGAAGTCCACTTCTCGAGGGTGGTGGGGCTAGTGTATATGTGCTACACCTTTGTGCCTATGGGAGCACTCACCTCACTAGAGGTGAGGAGTACAAGAATGATAGACCACCCCACAGGTCCATCTCAACTAGAAGCAATATGACACTGCTTCTAGAGCCCATGTATAACAGTGTCAACCGACGAGGAAGGAGGTGGTAGATATGACTAGACCAACAAAGGAGGCCGACCACTTTACCAGCGTGTGACCATGCAAAAATATGCATTTGAACACAGTGGAAGCACACATTTCAGGTGGAGAGGGAGGCATCATACTTATCATCTATCATGGCAGCAAGCACATCAAGTTGTTATTCAAGCCGAATGTGATAGCCAGTGCCATGATATTTACCGTGCATATTTGTAAAACGTGGCGATAGTCCACTCCTTGTACAGTTAGCGCATGATAGTGACTTGTAACACTTTTTTTTTCGGTAGTCTCAGCATTAGTATTGTATAAAAACACTCCCGATAGAGGGAGAAAGGAGTTAGTGAATTGGATAGGGAAACATTCCCGGGATGAGGCTTCCATTTGTAAAGCTTGATACTTGTGTATGAATGAATTGCAGTGAAAGACTGTTACTCATGGAAAAGATTCTTGTGTTGTTGTTTTTCCCAATATGTACTTTCTTTTACATGTAAATGTGTTTCCTGTTTCCACTCCAGTTTGTTAAATTGCTTTTCATGTCTGCAACTTAGGGTATAGTGGTTCAGAATAATTCATACTTGCTATGCTTTGGCCTTTGTTTTAGCCATTCATCAATGGTTCTTCTAAAGTTGCATGGAATTCATCTCGTTGGTGCTCCATGCGATGGACTGTCCCTTCTTGTCCTCTAAATCGCACACTAAATATCTCCTGATTGGGAAATCAACAACTATCTTGCCTCTGTTTGAAATCTTACATCATTCTTTCCACTTGTAATTGTTTCTTGCACAGGTTTCACTCCATTTTCCCATGGTCCCTTTCCCTCGATAATCCCACCATGCACCTTCCTCAACATACTTTTCCCCATTCAAGATCCTAGCCCCCTGATTACGCTGATTGAAAATCCTATGCGAAGTAAACTCTGGTGACACACAAGATTGACAACCTTATGTGGAGATACTCTGGTGACAAATGAGAGATCCCTCTCTGACTGCACAGGGCCGGAGGCATAGTCTAAAGCGGTTCTTCTATTACCCGGGAGCAGCCTCCCCTCGCTCGACCTTGGGGGCTCAAAATCCTAGTACCAACAAACTGGCGTCGTTGCCGGGGATGAATTTGAAGATCCTCCCTTGGAAGAACGACAAATATTTAGATTTGGCTGTTGATGGTGAACAATTGGCCAGACATTAAGAAAGGTTGAGCACTTTTTCACCTGGTGACTCCACTCTTGAAGGATTCAGACTTCAGTGACTCCACTGGTGGCATGACCCAGAAATTAAATGACCGAAGAGAGCTGCCAGACTCTGCCTCGAGAATGGACCCCTCATAAAGCTTAGAAATGCACGGCAGAAGGTCCAAGCACTCGAGTCTGCATTTCTTCCAGGATGCCTTATCCTATCTTGTAAGTTTTCTCTTATCTTTTCTTAGATTTATCAACACAGCCTTCTATGGCCCAGCTCATCCTGAGTAGAGCCATGAATATGTTCCTGTTTATCCTTCTTTATGAACCGAAAGCATTGCATCATCTTGTACATCTGATTTTGGCCTATATTTTTATCCAGAGGAACCTGATGTCAAAGGACTCCCCTGTGAAATTCATGAAACCTTGGATGATA
The DNA here is from genome assembly GCA_001517045.1 of Pseudotsuga menziesii. Lineage (NCBI taxonomy): Eukaryota > Viridiplantae > Streptophyta > Pinopsida > Pinales > Pinaceae > Pseudotsuga > Pseudotsuga menziesii. Next base: position 23,405 of record LPNX010653937.1, on the reverse strand, counting down.
GTTTAGTTATCATACCTAACCTTGCCTTTTAACTTTTATTCAAATTCCATGTCATCATGTGTTAGCAAATGAAATTGCTTTAAATTTGAAATACCATATAGGTATTAAACACTTTTTAATATAAATTTAAGGATAGGTATCATAAAAAAAAACTACTTTTTTTGTTTGTATTTTTGACATATCTCCCTGTGTTTTTACTCAAATTTCGATCGGGAGAGCTCGTTGGATGCAGAATTCAATTCTGCATCCAACAAGTACCCACTCAGCATACTTTTGATGGACCCCGCTACCCCAAAAACAAGAAATACCTGAAAAAATGGAATGATGACATCATCATTCCATTCCATTTTTTCAGGTATTTCTTGTTTTTGGGGTAGCGGGGTTCGTCAAAAGTACGCCGAGTGGGTACTCGTTGGATGCGGAATTTAATCATCATTCAATTTTTTCAGGTATTTATTGTTTTTGGGGTAGAAGGGTCCGTCAAAAGTATGCGGAGTGGGTACTCGTTGGATGCAGAATTTAATTCTGCGTCCAACAAGCTCTCTTGATGGAAATTTGAGTAAAAACACAGGGAGATATGTCAAAAATACAAACAAAAAAGTAGTTTTTTTCTTTTCTTCCTCCAAAATTAATAAATATTATTTTATCATTTTAACTATTATTTTAATAGTTCATTTTAGGAGGCCCATTTTGAGTTGAAATTTCCTCTAATGCCTCCCCCATTTCTCCAAGCCGATATAAACCGCTACAATTGCCTCCTATCCTCCATGATTTTCCCACGAAATATTACAACTACCTCCCCAAGTTCGATGGAGAATATGAAAAATTGACTGCTGAGAAACATGTACAGGCTTTTGATCATTTCTCTAACCTTTTCGATATAGAACATGATGATGTCTGCATGCAGGCATTCGCTCTATCGTTGCAAGGAGATATCAAAGTATGGTTTAAACACTTGTAGCCTAAGTCCATCAACACTTGGGAAGAGCTTTCTTCCACATTCTTGAGGTTTTGGGGTAGGAGCAGGCCACTGGAGCAGATACTTTCAAAGTTTTATTCCTTGAGGAGACATGAAGGTGAGGCCATATCTAGTTTTAATAGACGATTTGCAAGCTCTTATTATAACATGCCTAAGGAAGTTCAACCTCTTGAGAATGCTGATAAGATCTATTATGCAGCCGCCTTTCCTCCTGACCTGTCCTTGCTTATTTTGGAGAGAATATCAACCACCCTACAGTAGATGTTTGTTGATTGTTTGGAGGTTGAATAAAACCTTAATATGTCCAGGAAATTGTCAGATCAGGATAGTGGCGGTGAAATAAAACATACATACAAATTGGTTGGGCCCTACAAGAAAAAGGAGGAAGCCTCTGGTTCGTCAAAGATCTCTCATGGTATGCAGAAAGATGACCATCCTGAGGCTGAAATATACAGTCCTGTAGGATTATTCTCTAAAGATGGTGACCTGACGCACTCCTGTTCAACTAGGGACAATTTTAAGAAGGAGTTTGGTGTGCTTATGTACGACGAATATGAAGAAGAGTACCTACAGAATATACCTGACAAGCCAGCTATTGAAGTGAAGCTTTCTGATGAGAGAAATCAAACTGCAATTCAACATCAGGAGGTCAGAGCGAGACAGGATGATGAGGGCGCTAGAGGTGATAGAATACCCTTGTGTTATGCCTCTTTCGAGTTACTACGACACATGATTAATGCCTCAAAGCAAAAGCAGAAAGACACGGAGGTGGTGTAGGCCAAAAACTTGTATAGAAATGAAGACGGATGTAGCAGCTTACAGATAAACACTTTTTTTGATACTTCACCTTCTGGAATGTTGCCTCACATAGAAGGAGTATGCCTACTTGGTTCCACTGGAGAAGCTAAAGACCTCCCTCTCGAAGCACATCAAGCCCTTGTTACAGAAATTTTAGGCGGAGAGAGGGATATTCTATTGAAAAATTATTCTGTGGGTCCTCATTTGCAAACTTCCAAGTGTCAGCCTGATGACTCCCTAGAAGCAGGAAGCTATGGGCAGCTTTCCCATGAGCAGGTGACAGAATGTGCTGGAGGTTTCCTGATTTCTATGACCCCGTGCCCAAATACATGGAGGGTTTGGGTGAAGGCAATGATTGGTTGCATATCTGTCTTAAAGATCAGTTTGTTTATCATTTCCTTCTCCCATTGTTTGTTACATTTCTGTCTTAAAGATTGGTTTGTTACAAAAACATGAATATTAGGCAAATTGCTTGATTGGCTTCATTGGAAGTCTGACTTTACTTAGTTGGACTTGTGTACAAAGTTAGGTAGAGTAGGTAGGAGAAAATAAGCTCAGCTATTATCGAGCATTTCCTTCATTACTGTTTTCAGTTTGTTTTCATTTTCAGTTACCAGCATAGGGTTAAGTCACCAGCATGATTTGCAAGAGTGGCACGAATTTGCTGAAGCAATAGCATGGAGCAAAATGGAGATGTCAAAGAAAGATTGAAGGTGGCCCAATGGTTTTGGCACTTGGTCTACTGGGGTTCTTTTCTACCTTGCTGTGAGGATAGAATCTCTCGTGGAGCCAGTTGTTAACAATCCATTTTAACACTTGATCCGAGGGCCTGATGAAAGTTCGGTAAGGATCCCAGCCCCTCGAATTTCATGTGAGAACCTCCAACAAGAAAAATGGCAGGCGCTTTGTTAACATTGGGCAGGGTTCATAATTAAAGGCTGCAATTGATTGGGGGAAGATCAACGGTTCCGAACCACTTCACTCGAGCAAACATGTGCGATCAAAGCTTCCATCTAGGATCGTGAAATGTGTGAAAGACCAGAGGATTTTGACGGTTTAGATGAAGTCTGGGGCAGATCCATGGCCTAAAGTCATTTCGTGATCCATACTTGTCTGGATAAAACCGCAATCTCAAATCGCAAAAAGGTGTAGAAGTCGCAAAGATCGATGGCCGCGATGAGGAGAGAGATAAATATATGGCTACGGTTCATTTCACAAGGTGAACTAACACAGACGAATATCTAAGTTTCCTGTTGCAAAAAATGATGGGGCCCACTTGGATCGACGACTTCATGAAAGGTCAGTCTCGATCGACGGCTAAGGACGTGTCATGATCCAGAGTCTCCTGCGGTGTTCAGAAGAGAAAAGTTGGCAGCAAGATGACCGAAATGTGGACGATAGATATAAAATATTCCTTTGATCGGATGGCTGAGAAGACTCCCGAGGTATAGATTTCTAATCCAAGGTGGAGATGATGACGGAGGAGACGTCCATGCGTGTAATCTGTGCTCTCATGGACTAGCCAATTTCTTCGACGCCATTTATAGCACGTGTAGAGGTGGAATCATCCCTTGGCATAGTCATATCACGAAAGGATAGGTGGTTGTTGTGTGATTTGGCCTACAAAAATGAGGAAAGTAGTCGACAAATCCGCTACTCACACTAGGCAAAAGCCAACACGATGCGGGAGACCATTCTATTTCCCACTTCAAAGGAACAAGAAAATGTGGGAGCGTCCACTTCATGAAATATGCAGCATGGATCTACTGTACCATATGGCATCCACAACTGCTTCCCATAGCACATCATAAGGCACCCCAGCCGATTTAACCAAATGACTAGACCCTCAGCAAGTAAAGGATCTCTTTGCTCACGCCTTCACACATGTTGAGACCAGATACACTCGATGACAGAGTGTGTTAACACATCTATTTAGCAGGAGGATGAAAAGACTATAAGGAAGGAGAAACAATAGTGGCTTCTCAAACTTTGGTTAAATGGTATGATATAAGAGTATGATGAGCAAATGAAAAACGATGAAGTGTCAAAAGATCTAATGGTGCGGAAGTGAAGAATCGAAGATCAACAGTCTATACTATTTCCACTTTCTAAGAGGTGCGAGGAAGATAAAGTATGTCCGGGCGTTTAACAAGATACACAGATCAACGGCTGTTGATCCAGCTCAAAGAGATCTACAGTTTATATTTTCTCCACCTTGTGAAGTCACATGATGGTTAAAATATTAGCGCTTAGCGGAATCAAGTATAGGATCCTCAATCTGACGGCGGCAAGATAAAGGCTTATCACATCAACGATCGTAGATAATTCCGGAGCCTAGACTTGCACGGTAGATAACGCCCATGCGCCCAGGGGAATTAGTTACGTGGTGATCAATCTTACGGTTTAGAATTGAAGGTGAGGTGGATCAATGGTCGTAGACAATTCCAGAACACAAATTTGCACGGGGGATAAGTTCAGAAAGCCCAGCAGAATTGATTACGCGTCACCTAATCTGACGGCAGAGAAATAAAGTCGATCACATCGACGGATGGGGATGCCTCCGGATCAAATACTTGCATGATAGTTAAGACCCAAGCACTCGGTAGAATCAGGTACATGCCTTTTGATCCAACGGTGGAAAAACATAGGAAGATCGCATCAATGGTTGTAGACAGCTCCAGAAAGGAAATGTGCATGATGAATAAGACCAGGACCCCGGGCTGAATTAATTATATGGTGCTTAATTGGATGGTTAAAAATCAAAAGTGAATTGGATCAACGGTTACAAATGAGTCCGAAATGTGGAAACGCATGGCAGCTAAAGGTAGAAAGTGGTCACGGAATATAAACCGTTGTCCACGCGTCGAATTGTGGCATACTCCGGAGGCTAAAGTGGTTTCATGCAAACCATCGATGGAATGCTCTGGAGTGGGGCCTTATAAAAGGAAGGTTAACTTGTCCCGTGGGTATTGTGTTGATTGGCTCCAGCGGCTGAAAAGGACTCGCGGCTTTGTCAACTTTAAACTATCAGTTTCGAGCACACCAAACACACGCCTCTACAGTTAAACAGGTAAAGCTTGAACCCTGTAGTTCGTTCATCTGAATTGCTATTGTCAGTCAAGTTATGGATAAGGGAGAGGAATTACAGAGTGGTCGTGTTATAAATGATAAATAAGATTATATAGTCGATAGAGACAGGGGTGTATGTGACCCCTTCCTGTCAATTGGAAGCGTGTCCGTTAGTAAGGAAAGATTGTAGCATTACCACTCATAGGGAAACAATGTATTGAATGTATGCAAGTCCTTTCTGTATTACTTCTCCCTCGAAAAAACCCTCCATTTCCCTGAGTTTGCAAAATGGTGTGCTATTAACTACTCCCCGTCTTAGAGAATTATCATCAGTCAGTCCACCTCCTGAATTCTTTGTAAATTCAATGCTACAGTCATCCGTGAGAACATCAGTTTACCTGAAAATTACCTTGATAGTCGTGAGTTAGTGAATGAGTCAACCCTGGCCGAATTTTAAAAGAAATGTGAAACTGAAACCCATTGCCTATTCCTGTCAAGTGTTCTTAAAGATGGTCAATCTTTGGATGGTTTTTTCTTACCTTACCCTGTGCACATTTTTAAAAGTGAAGTCCAATTAGTTATTTCTTTGGTTTGTCAAATACTGGGTCTGGACGATGATTACCGCGTGGACAAGGTCATTGTCGGGTTTTTTGTTGAGGATAAGTTCCTTAGACCCTAAATCTCAGTCAATTCTAGTGTTTAGTCTAGATGAATACCTAGCTGAGGCAATCCACCTTCAGCTGAGTGAGTTCCAAAAGGTTCGGTTTTTTAGATTTTAGACCTACCTTTTCAACATGTTGTTATGCTCCAATGTCATTGAACTCCAGTTTTTGAATACTATCTGTTCTTTTTATTTGCCCAAGCAAATCAACATGTTCGAGTTTGCTAATTCGATCATGTCGGAAATGTACAAAATGTTGTTTGATGAGGAATTGCCCTGTGTTTTGGACGAGATGAAGTGTTTAATCCAGTCTTCACCCGAGGACCGAATTGGAGACTGGTTCCTGCATCAAGACTCCACTGTGTTAAGGATATATGGTTTTACAGGACATCCTTATAAGTTACCTTCCTTCTTAACCCCAAGGATTTTTGCTTTGGAATTCATGAGACAAAGGCTACAGTCTGAAGAAGAGCATTTTGGAGCTTTCAAGAAGTCTTCAAATATTAAATTCCCATTCAAGGTCGGTTATTTCATCTTCAAAAGTAAAGGTGCTTTAGTATTCATAGAGAAATTGCTAGAGAGTATGGATTTCCAAAAGGAGCTAAAGATAAACTACGATCCCCACCATGTAATCTCCTTGAGGAAGCAGGCCAATAAGAATAAACCATTTGATCACCAGTCTATTGAGGGATTGGCTGAAACAACAAATTGGTTGTAGTTTACTGAGATATCAAAGTCTGATGAAGATGCACATACTGTACCTGTCACATCATCCCAAATAGCAGAGGGTACTAGTATTGTGATTAAGAGAAGTCTATCTGAAATCGAAAGTATGGAAATTGACGAAGATGGATCACATAAAAGGGCAAAGTTGTTGCAGGGTGGTGAAGTTTTAAATGAAGAAATTTCTGATGGTTTCAAAAAGGTTGCTCTAGTTCCAGTAAAGGCTGTGCAAGTAAATCAGCTCTCTTTTAAAAATGTAGATGGTTCAGAATCAAGTACGATCTTTAAGTCAAAGGAGGAACTCAAGAGTAGTTACATGGAGAAAAGAAAACAGTCTCTGGAAGAGACAAGAAATTTTCTACTGCAAGTGAGAAGTTTACACAGCCCAAAAACTTCCCTGGTTTCTGCTAGAGATGTTGAAAGAAATACATTCAAGTTAGCCATGGTGAACGACAAAAAGATGTCAGAAATGGAGATTCGATTGGATAAGATCAGTATTCTGGATAAGATACAACTTCATAAACAAATCAGTGATATCATTTACTCAGACCTGTTACAAGCCATGATAATAATAAACAAATTACAAATTCTGATAGATAAGTTAGAAATCCAATTAAAACATGAAAGAGTTGAGAACAAGGCAAATGCCATCTAGATCAAGAAACTCCAAACAGATATTGTCAGTTCAGAAAACACCCATGTAGTCATAAGAATGCTAGAGGAGAAAGATAGTGCACTCCAAGTGTTGAAGAAAAAATTGAAAATCCCAGGTTCTGAGCATGTTCAGTCCTCTGAGCTCTTGGCTCTGTAAGAAGAAAAAGATAAGATCCATCAAGAGATGATGGAGTATAGAGGGAGAGATGTCGAGTTGCAGGAAGAAAAGGACAAGTGGGAGGCCGAAAGAAATGAACTGTTATCTCAAATTTCCTTGATGAAAAAACATCAAATTGATGAGAAGGAAATTATGGAGGAGTTAATGAGTCAGACTCCCACAGGTGAAGACTTGTCCATTGTGAATATCGAGAAGCCGTTGGATGATTTTTCTGCAAATGATCTATTGGTGCCTATGTCCCAAGTTAGTTTAAAAGATGAAGAAATCAAAGAGCTAAAGACAGAAAATGCAAAGATTAAGTCTAAACTGGACAAAATGACTGAAAATAAAAACAAAATACTACAAGATAGAAACCAGTTGCAAAAGAAGTTAAATGAATTGAAGGAGAAAAATATAGGTAAAGGTCCCCTGCTAGGAGCAAAACACATTATTTGGGACACGTTATCTATAGAAATTACCAAATTTAGGCACCATCTAAATTTTATTGATGATCAATGCATTCTAATCAGTCTGGCCCACCAAAGGTTAAAGCTAGTGAATGAACACATGGGAAAAAGACCTCTCTCCACAGCTCAAAATGCACTGAATTTTTTAAACTCATTGACATATCAGAAACTACATGATATGGGGATAAAAAAGAGAATATCCATAGTGCTGTGGGATAAGAAATTTATCCATAAACATAATTTAATGAAGATAGTCCAAGACCGAGCTGATGAAATGGCTGCACAGGTTGACAATTTCAAGAAGGATTTCAAGGAGCTGTTCGAAGATGTATTTCCTTCCTTTTGGGATGAAGAGGGGCGGCTATTTTCTCAAGAGCACTATCATAACTTGCTAGTTCAGAGCCGCATGGACCATTCCAAGTTTGATGACTTGGAAAAAGGCTTAACAGGGAAGGCTATTGTAGACAAATTGACAGAAGATTTCGATATTTTTCAAAAGTTTCTACTTATCAGAAGAAGATTGCCCAAGGTATCCTATGAAGCGTACATGGAGCTTGAAGTATCTATCCGAGAGATGATGGAGTGTGACACCCCAATCACAGAACAGTGGAAAGCTATGGAGAGATTCGAAAAGACCAAGTATATCATGCATGCATAAAGATAGGTGTTATACAACAAGGAGCTGACTGGATGAAGGCATTTTACCAAGCTAATTTTTACTTTATGATCTATTAGGATTGGAGCAATAATTTATTCCTAGAAGTTAGGGATTTAGTTACAAGACTCTAAATTAAGCCGATCATTCAGTTGGAAATCTTCTTGGAAGATCTATTATTTTTTGTATATATTGGCATCTTTTTATGAGATGGGGGTTGGAAACCATCGTGTTGTGGAATTTTTTTTTTGGAGAACATATCTATTTTTGAATAACAAAGTGAATGCATGAAGGTTTATCAGAGATTCCTTTGTCATTGATATTACAGTCTGTGCTTCTTTCTTTATGTGATCGTACTTTCCCAGTGTAACACTTCATTTTGTTTCTTCTTCATATCTGAAATACAGCGTTGGGTGATTGGAATTCATATGATTATGCTCTAGTCATCATTTCAGATATTTTATACATTTTCTGCTAAAGTTGACATAGAATTCATGCTTGATGCTCTGTGTTAATGGACTGTTTCCTCATCTCTTCTGTTTCACCTGGATTAAATTGAACAACTGTGATTATGTGATTATCTTGCCTTTGATGAATCCCGTGTATATGTCTCTGTGATATCTTTATATGTGTGTGACTCCATGCCCAATGGTTATGTGATTCTTTCAGCCATACATACAAATCTTTAAATATTGTTTTATATCTAGTCCCATTAAATCTTTATTGAGAGATCCCTCTCTGGAAGAAAATACCAGTTTCTTTCTAAAGTGGTTTTGTTGTTACCTTGGAGTTTACCTTTTACAACCTGCGTACATTCTGAGTGCTAACAAACTGGCGCCGTTGCTGGGGAACGAATGAGCATATCTGCCTTGGGAGAACGACAAAGTTAAAGAAATATTTCTGTGGGCAAACAGGAATTTTTAACATAAAAGAAGGTTGTATTTTTCCCAAGCAACTCCATTGAGGAACCTTTTCAAAACTTAAAGAGTCATTCTGGCTTCAAGAAGACATACGTGAGGTAACTCTGATACCGAAATTTTGAAAAGTTTTGAAGACCCAGAAAAGTTATTTAAGAATAAAAATGAAGAAAAGATAGATTTTCCTTTGTTTGGTGCATCATCATCCCAATATCCTCATATTAATACAGAATGGGGAGTTAATGTTGGAAAGAATTTGTTGAGAACCAAGTCTGAATCTGGCCTTAAAAATATTGAGTTCAATCCTCGTAGGTTAGAATCTTAACTGTTAGACTCCCTCTAGAGAGATTTACAGTGAACCACCAAAGCTGACACATTTACCTCTCAAAGTACTCAAAGTTCTTCAGTTCTTGTAAACCCACCCAGACCAATGGCCGCCAGATTTGCTCCCTTGCGTCTGCCTGCTGTATTACATGATCTCCCTCAAAATCATTCTCAGAGAATTTCTTTATTTGATGGAGAGGGTGGTATAACCGCAAAACAACATGTTTCTAAGTTTGAATATTTTATTGACTTAGAAGAAGTTGATTATCCTGATGTTAAAATGCGGTTATTTGCCCAAATTTTGTCAAGAGAAGCAAAGAAGTGGTTTAAAGAGTTACCAAATGGGTCTACAGTAAATTTTCAGGCCTTCCAAAATGATTTCCTAGACAAGTGGGATGACAAACGGAATCCATTGCAGCTTTTATCTCAGTATAATAGTCTCAAAAAAGGGGGTTTCGAATCTGTTCATGAATTCTCCAGCAAATTCATGAGGGCTTACAACTCTATTCCGGAAGATATAAAACCTTCTCCTGCGGCTGCCAAGTTACATTATGCTAGGGCCTTTGATAATGATTTTGCATTCTCATTACGGGAGAGGAAATCAAGAACTCTTGCTGCCATGTTTACTGATGCGCTAGAAGTGGAAGCTAACATGATGGCGAGTGGAAAAATGAAGCATAGAGATTTGTATAGGAGAAGAAAAGAAGAGAATTTGCCTTCTACTTCATCCTCTTCTGCTGATGCTAAATTTGAAATGATGTTGAAAACCATGGAAAAGTTGATGGATAGATTAACTGTGGATACTAGTCCTTTCAACAGAGAACAAGGGGATCCCCAAATCAGGAATCCAAATTTCAGAAGACCAAATCCCCCTGTTCCTCCCCAGAATAGACTGAGAGACCATAGAAATCCAAGAAACCAAGAAAAACAACCCATTCGTCCACCTTTCCTTGAAAATTATGTTGCCGATGAAGAATATCCCCCTAAAAATGAGATTCATCTGTTTGGAGAACAGGATTCAGAGATATATCTTACTGAAGAGGAGCATAACATGTTTGAACAGGAGGGTGGAAATGAAGAAACTGAAAGGGAGAATGAGCTGTATCAAAGAGGATATTTACATGCTATGGATGATGTGCAGAGGAAAATCAGATTGAGGAACAGGGATGTCCTCATAAATAAAGGGAAGGCAAACACAAAACAGCCTTCCTCTAGTTATTTGAATGTAGAAAAAGGAAAAGAACTACAAAAAGAGCCTTTTGTAAATAAAGAGGTTGAAAGTGATGTACAAAAGGATAAAATAATAAAGAAGGTGACTCCGGTTGATGTGGAAAAGATTGGTGCTGGTTTTAATTTACAGAATGAGCTTTCAAAGATAAAAATATTTGTTACATTCAATGAATTGTCGAGAAACACTGAATACAGGGATACCATCACAAAAATGGTCAGGAATCAAGGAGAAGGGTAGTGTGACATTTTAGAGCTGAATGCTAACAATCCAGCTATTTCATTTGGACCAAAAGTTGAGAATATGGAAGGTGAAGAAGTTCCTCCTTTCTATTTAAGCCTAAATGTGCATGACAAAGTGGTCCATAATGTTATGTTTGATTCTGGGGCATCACACAATCTAATGCCCAAGGGGGTGGTAGAAATTTTGGGATTGGAGGTAACAAGGCCTTATAAAAACCTGTATTCTTTTGAATCTAAAAGAGTAAAATGCCTTGGATTAATTAAAGACATGGTGCTAACCCTAAACAAATTGCCTTCTAAAACTATAGTTATGGATGTGGTAGTGGTGGATATCCCACCAAAATTCAGGGTCTTGTTGTCAAGATCCTAAACTTCCAAATTGAAAGGCAGTTTGCAGATGGATATGTCGTATGCCACAATTCCTGTTCAAGATGGGGACAGAAGATTATATAATGAAAAAAGAACTCCATATGTAGTAAGCAGTCAGGATAAACCTGAGATTCATCACATTTATGCTGTTGACACTGATTTGGGGTCCTCCATTTTCTTTAATGATGCTGTTCCACATGATGTAGAAGAGGTTTTGCAGAAGAAGTCTGAGGAGAATAAAGAAAAGGAAGTGAGAGAACAAGATGCTTTAGAAGCAAAGCAAAAAAGAGAAGGCCAGTGGATTATGTATTTTGATGGGTCTACTGCGAAAATAGGTGCTGGAGCAGGTGTATACATAATTTATCCTATTCAGGGGGATTTCAAAGCACTATCATACAAGTTGACATTTGAGTGTACAAATAATGTGGCAGAATATGAAGCTCTATTATTGGGACTGCATGCTTTGAAAGATTTAGGAGCTCAAAAGATAAGGATCTTAGGAGATTCTGAGTTGGTAATAAACCAAATAAATGAAAGCTATCAAACCAGGCATCCTCGAATGAGGGCTTACAGAAATGAAGTGTGGGATATGCTTGGTAACTTCTTTACAGAGCATACAATTCAGGTGATTCCTAGACATGAAAATTTAGTAGCTAATTCTTTAGCTATGGCCACTGGAAAATTTCAAACACCTGCTGCTGATCAGAGGCAGTACCAGGTGGAAATTGTGAATAGACCATCTATTCCTGACAACTCTAAATATTGGCAAGTGTTTGAATACGATATGCAGATCTAAAGATTCATGGAACTCTCAGAAGAATTTGTGAATACTCCTATTGACATTGAGAACGATAATGATGAGAGCACTCAAGAAAATGAAGACCTTGAAGAAGAAGGGAATATCACTGAAAAATTAAAAGGGACCTTAGGAGGTAAGGATATCATCCAATTAAAAAAAAATTTCATACCAAGGGGACTAATTCCTTTGGAAAAGATTTTTGACCAAAATGACGTGGCTAAAAATCCAAAAGTGAAACATGTTGATGATGCTATCAAAGACAAAAATATTGGTACCACAGAAAATCCTAAGATTGTGAAGTTGTCCAAGAAATTACCTGAAAAAGAGAAAGAAGAGTACGTAAAATTAATGAAGAATTATACAGATGTTTCGACTTGGAGTTATGAGGATCTCAAAGAGTATGATACTTCAATCATACAACATACTATTCCTATAAAGCCTAGGGAAAGGCCTTTTAAATAGAAGCTCAGAAGAATAAATCCTAAGTTGCTTCCTATTATTGAGAAAGAAATCAAAAAGCTATTTGATGCTAAGATCATTGTAACACTGAGGTTTTCAAAATGGGTTGCAAACTTGGTTCCTGTTAGGAAAAATAATGGAGAGATAAGATTGTGCATAGATTTCCGCAACTTGAATAAAGTTTCCATGAAGGATAACTATCCTCTTCCCAAGATGGACCATATACTGCAGCAAGTGGTGGGAGTTGAAAGAATTTCAATGCTGGATGGCTTTTCCAGGTATAATCAGATCAAGGTGTTACCAGAAGATCAGGAGAAGAATGCCTTTACTACACCATGGGGCACTTTCATGTATGCGAAGACGCCTTTTGCTTTGATGAACGCAGGGGCCACTTTCCTACGAGCTATGGACATCACTTTTGCAGGGGAAATTGGAAATTTTGTAGCGATCTACATGGATGATATCACAGTCTACTCGAAGTCTGACAGGGAGCATCTACGTTATCTGGAGAAAGTGTTCATAAAATGTAGGAAGTTTGGTATATCGTTGAATCCTAAGAAGTCAAATTTTGCTCTGGAAGAAGGTAAGCTGCTGGGCCATATAATATCAAAAAATGGCATAAAGATTGATCCTGAGAGGGTAAGTGCAATTCTGAAGGTAGGAGAGCCTAGAAGCAAAAATGAGATACAGTCTTTCTTGGGGCAAGTGAATTTTGTAAGAAGGTTTGTACCCAGTTTTGCTGAGATCCTAATGAACATCACTAATATGTTGAAAAAGGGGCATGAAATAAAATGGAATACTGAAGCTAGACAATCCTTTTGGGAAATCAAGAAGGCAATTTCGGAGGCTCCTATGTTAGTGAGTCCATATTTCACTAAAGATTTCTCACTGTTTTCATATGCTTCTGAATATACTATAGCAGCTGTTTTACTGCAGAAAAATGATGAGAATATGGAGCATCCCATAGCATTCTTCAGCAAGATGTTGAGAGATGGTGAATTGAAATATGACATTATGGAGAAACAAGCCTATGCTTTAATTAAAGCATTGAAAGATTTCAGAATATATATTTTGCATTCACCTATAATTGCCCATGTTCCGTCTGCTGCAGTAAAATGAATCCTGACTCAACCAGATCCAGAAGGCAGAAGAGCAAAATGGATTCCTACATTGTTGGAGTATGATATTGAGATAAAGCCTACCAAATTGATTAAAGGGCAAGGGTTAGCTAAAATGATGGCTAATTCCAATTGTGAAGCTTTGCAAATTAATTTCCTTTCTCATCAGGCTAATCAATTGGACATGGAGGTAGAAGTCATGGCTAATTTTGCGGCATCTCCATGGTATTCTGATATTCACTACTACATTTTGAACAAAAATCCGACGGCCGTCATGTCGGATTTTCGACACTTTTCTGTCGCATGTACGACACTTTGATTTTTTTTTAAGCGTCGGAAACTTGTCGTCGGTTAGCCGACACTTAAATAACCGTCACTTAAGCGACACCTATGTAACCGTCGCTTAAATGTAAAGTGTCGCTTAAGCGACAGAATATTTTAGACGGTAGAAATTTTTTTTTTAAAAAAGCCTTCATAACCATCGCTTAAGCGACGAATATCAACGTAAGGCGTCGGATATGCGACACCTACAACCGTCGGATAGGCGACGGAGATCCAAAGAAGGCGTCGGAAAAGCGACGGTTAGCTAATATTTAAAAAAAAAAAATACTTCATAAAATCTTGAAAAACCGTCGGACAAGCGACGGATATAACCATTAACCGTCGCTTAAGCGACAAGTAGAACCGTCGCTTAAGCGACACTTGTTAAACATTTAAAAAAAAAAATTAAAATTCATTGACCAGGGTTTTGACATTTCCATTTGAACCATTATTTGATTGTAACAATAAATGTATCGAATGAATCTGTAACCTTTACCTACTTCCATCAACCAATAAATAGTTACAATCCAGTTAATCTCGATGGGATAAGTAATGTAAGCCAAAGGCAGATTGATGTGTCAGACCTGCAATAACTTCATAATCTCAGGCTCTTTTCCATCACTTCGCTCAAGTGCTTCCTGTGCTTGAAGCTCCATAGATTCATGCATCAGTTGACTTAAGAAAGTCACATCATCAGACTTGACACCAAGCCCCCTTAAAATCTTGGAATCCAACTGCAAACTTGTCTGCCAGTAATGCACATATGCAATAAAAATAAGCTCTTTAATCTCAACTGTATATGTTGTTGACTTAGCTGAAACTAAGTAACAAATGAATTACAGAACAGAAGAAATGAGAGCACACTGGTACATAAAAGCTAATACCTCTGCATTCTCCAAAATGACATCTGTTGCACAAGACCTTTATATCATGCTGGCAGACAAGATAAAACAACAAGCATAGCAATGGACTGAATTTATGCAGTGGTCACCATAATGGATGCACAGATAAATACACAAAGAGAGAAAGAGGGGAAGATATGGAACACTTGTTAAACAAGATCTTATATTATGCCGGCGGACAAGATAAAATTACAAGCATAGCGATTCTGAGATAATTTATGCAGTAGCCACCACTAATGATGCACAGATAAAGATCCAAAGAGAGAAAGAGGGGGCAGAGGAAAAAAATGAAATCCATGTGTGTAAAGGAAGCTCTTCATTTATATCTCTGTATTTATGAAAGTTTAAGTTATCTCGCATTGTGCCCTTACTTTGTCTCACGAGACGTTGTATTTCTAGACAGATTACTTCATCTAGAGATTTGTAATGGAGATAAGGTAGCTGGAAAATTTTCAATGGGGGCATCATGTTCCACTCTGCAAATAGTTTGTTGCATTAAGATTTGTGGTGGATGGTTTAGCTTAATTGGTAATAACTTCCATTAACATGGTCAATACTGTTGTTTATGTTTCCTCAACTTGTGAACACCAGATGCACATTGCTCTGCAACACCCATTAGCGTGAATCTTAGCCTGAGACCGAGGCTGAAGAAGAAGCCATCCGAGAGTACTGTGAAGAAGTGGAGAAGGAATGGGATGTGAAAATAGACTTGATGGAGTGAGCAAGGGAAGAGGCAATGGCTGCCTTCACTTTCCCTCTATTGGGGATATGCCTGGGTTTAGAAGGCATACTTATCAGAGAGAAGGGAATGCTAGGATGGACTGCAAATGATGATTCACATTTGCCAGAATTGGATGCAAACCTTGATTCTCAACCACCTCAAAATGCAAATCTGGATTCACTGTTGCACCTAATGCCT
>LPNX010653908.1:74515-91082 GCA_001517045.1 Pseudotsuga menziesii | reverse complement strand
AATTATATCGAAGTTACCGTCACCAAATTTCAATACCACCTGTCATTAGTCCTAGTCACAAGTTTTGGAAATGATTTGACATACCTTAGGGAA
Source organism: Pseudotsuga menziesii (assembly GCA_001517045.1). Lineage (NCBI taxonomy): Eukaryota > Viridiplantae > Streptophyta > Pinopsida > Pinales > Pinaceae > Pseudotsuga > Pseudotsuga menziesii. Next base: position 90,989 of record LPNX010653908.1, on the reverse strand, counting down.
GGTGGTAAATGAGAAAGAGTCGATCTTCCCATCTGTCCCATGCCATGCATGCAACTCACTACATATGGGGATTTTTTGAGTCAAGCATTCTTTCTAGTCTAGATAGAGTTGGACAGAGAGAGAGTATACAACCATGGAAGAGAGTAACAAGGGTCCACACAAGTTTGAGGTTTGTGTAATATACTCTATAAATAATACAAGTTGTATTGAGTCATGGTTTCTTTGTAGTTTGCATAGAGATGGACAGAGACAAGGTTGCTTTGTAGTCTGCACAGAGATGGAGAGAGACATAGTGTGCACAGAGATGGACAAATTGCAAAAAGGAACAAGGGTCTACACAAGTTTTAGGTGTGATATAGTGTGTAAATAATAATTTCTATTAGTTAGTATGTGTGAATAACATTTTATTACTTACTTCCCAATGCGATTTTTCACTCTATAAATAATTGCTTTGTAAAAATTTAGTATTGTCTCTAAATAATTGCTTTGTAAAAAGTTATTCTTGTTTTCCTTTTGGGTCTTTTTATTCAATTTTTTATTTTGAATTTTCCTTCCTCATTGATTAAGTTATTTTGACCTACAGATAATTAGAGTCATAGGAAAAGTAGCAGCAACACACTCAAATGACAATCTTTAAGCATTATAAGTCTTTTGCTTCACCATAAATTTATTACAGAGACTTGTTGGAATAACGAGAAGCTTCTCCTTTGTAATGTTGTGTAAATTGAATCTTTGGAGAAATGTCTTCAAACTAATTTAGTATTTTTGAGACTTACCTTAGATTTCCATTAATCCCATCTAGGTTTCTCCAATAAGAAAAACCTAGGTCCTAGGTTGACACTAAAACAATGTTGATCCTAAGCTATTTATAGAAATTCCATCTACACGTGTGCTACTAGTTCTAAATTAAAAATATATGGATTATGAATAGGAAGATATTTGGTATATATTCAATATCCACAATGTCTCCTCTGTAAGTGCTTCATCTAATTATTTTGCAATATCTTTTTTTTTTTCTGGAAATTTCTTCCTTCTGATAAAGAGCGTCATATCTTTGCCTCCTTAATGCATTGAGTTCTACGCAAACCAGCTGATTGACATATTTCTTCTCACAACGATTTCACTCATCATCACGTGGATTTTTTCTATGCGAAAAGTGCAGAAAACTAGTCTCACAATTCGCGTGGTGCCTTCGCATTTTTCTCTGTAGGTCCCCTATCTGGTTCCACCCGTGGGTTCATCCAAACTTCTCGGTCTAGACTTGTCGATCCAGACTTGTCAGTCCAGACTTGTTGATCTAAACTTGTCGGTCCATACTTGTCGGTCTAGACTTGATTCTTTTACAGAGCTTTGGCTCTTCGACTGAATCACTTACACAGAAGCTTGAGCTTCAACTTCTCTTTCTCACCTTAAGTTCCTCTGTCTCTCTATTGTGTCTGTAGTGTCTATAATCTCTCTGTCTCTTACCTAAATTACAATTTGCTTCTTCTATTTATAGGCAACCTGAAGATTACTTCTACATGGGTCGACTGACTCACCATTAAAGCCTGCAATAACTATCTACCTAACAACTTAGCTTCAGAAATAAATTCGACCGGTTTACATTGCCGAATTGTGGACTCTTCCCTCTTGTCAGACTGATCGACAAGATATTGACTGGTACAGACTCTGACTAAGTCGGCTGAGAGTCAAGTACGGATTTGCGAGTAATTACATTTTCCAACAAAAGTCGAAGGAATAACCTGTGAAGACTTGTTGGTTGCATTTTGTAATAATTTGCTTAAAAGCGGTGCCTGACAATCAAATGGATTCTGAGCTGGAAAAAGAGGTTAACCTTGTACGGTATCTCGATGACACACATCTATTTTCTAAATTTTGCACAAAAGCACTTGCTAATAGATTGTTGTTCAATAAGGATGCAAACAAAAGTCAGGAGCGAAGGTTTCTGTCAAAACTGAAGCTACACTGTGATGTACTGGATACATCAAAGATGGAAGTGATGCTAAATGATTTTGTGCTTTCCAAGGAAACCTAGGCTACCTTTCTTGACATTTTGAAAAAGAATCTTATAATGGATTTCTCTGTTACAGTGATGAATACTATAAAGCATGTGTTGGAAAATGTAATTACTCCCAGATCCGTACCTGACTTTCAGCCGACTCTATCAGAGTCTGTACCAATCAAGATCTTACAAGTGGGAAGAGTCCACGATTCGGCAATGTAAACCAGTCAAATTTATTTCTGAAGCTAATTTGTTAAGTAGATAGTTATTACAGTCTTTAATGGTGAGTCAGTAGACCCATGTAAAAGCAATCTTCAGGTTTCCTATAAATAGAAGAAATTTGTAAATCAATTTACAGACACAATAGAGAGACAGAGGAACTCAGGGTGAGAAACAAAAGTCGAATCTCAAGCGTTTGTGTAAGTGATTTAGTAGAAGAGTTGAAGCAATGTAAAAGGATCACTCGATGAGCCGACAAGTCTGGATTGACAAGTCTGAGCCGACAAGCTTGGACTGACAAGTTTGTAATGCTTTGTTATTTCTGCATAAGTTATATATATGAAATACTTTATGGTTGATTGTGTTTATTTGTCCGCACAATATTTTCAGAGTTACTTGTGTAAATGTCTTTTACCATTATAGTTGAGTGAAAGAACAAGAACCCATAAATTTCTCACCGCGTGAAATTTCCAGGGTTTTACGGCACATTGGTCGACTCAAGTCTTCCTACATATTTGGGCATATGTTTTATAAGTTATTTGGATTTGTTAATGTGTCTATTTTACTTAATTTTACTCATAGGTGAAAAGCATTTGTAATTTCTTAAGTCTCTTCGATTAAGAAAAATACTCTGTAGATTTCGACCAAAGTGAACCGACAAGGTTGGTTGAGGAAGCCGACTTAAGAAGCCGAAGAATTCAGACAACTTGAGTGGTAGAAGAGGTCAGCTGACTTGAGTGGTCAAAGAGGTGAGCTGACTTGGAGGTTGAAGTCAGCCAACTTCGAAGTGACAAGTGGTCGACGTAAAATCAGTCGATAGAACCGACAAGTAAGTCGATGTAAATCAGTTGGGTCTAAAGGCTGACCAAAGTTGAGAGCCTTGTCTAGTCGAAACATAGACAAGTTTCACCCGACATGTGAAAAAGTGAAAAAGAGGTCGGCAAAAAAAAGTGAAAATTAATTTTAATATTGACTGAGCGGTAAACTCAAGTTTAGTTGGCTTGGTTTTGGATAACTGGTATCATAGCAAGGTTTATATCAGAGCAAGGTATATATCAGCCCAAGATTTAGGAAATAAATCTTGTCTTAAAAGGAGGAAATTTAATTTTCTAAGGAAAGTTAATTAAAATGGCTTCTATTTTTGGTTCATTACAACTCCAATTTTTACAAGAAAGAATTATGAATATTGGTCTTTAACTATGAATCCTTTATTGAGAGGTCAAGACGTTTGGGAGATAGTCCACCATGGTTATGTAGAACCAGTAGACATGATAGCATATAACAATCTCACACAAGCTGAGAAAGATGTGTTGAGGGAATAGAGGAAGAAAGATGGAAAAGCTATGTTTTACATACATCAAGCTATGCATGAGAGCATACTCCCAAGAATAGCATAAAAAACTAATGCTAAGCAAGCATGAGATACATTGGAGACTACCTATCAAGGTTTGGATAAGGTAAAGACATCCAAGTTGCAGATTCTGAGAAGAGATTTTGAATCTCTGTCCATGAAAGATTCAGAGAATGTAGACACATTCTACACCAGAGTTGTTGGGTTGATAAAACAACTGAAATATCATGGAGAATCCATAGAAGACCAAATGGTTTTTTAAAAAATTCTCATAATTCTTCTCCCAAGATTTGAAAACTTGGTTGTGACCTTAGAAAAACACACAAACATGACGACATTTACCATCGATGAGTTGCAAGCTTCACTCATCAATCATGAACACAAACTCAGCAAAACACAGACATCATTGGAAGGTGCATTCACAGCATAGTCATCCATAAGCCATGGTAGAGGCAGGGGGAGAAACAACATCAGAGGCAGAGGAAGAAGTTCTTCAAGAGGAGGATGGGGCAGAAGTTCTGCAAATGTCAATGGCAGAGGAGATAATCAGAACCCAAGTCATCCAAGTGACCAGAGGTTTGATAAATAAAAAATTCAATGTCATTACTGTAAGAGGTTTAGTCATTATGCATATCAATTTAGGAAGAAGCAATATGACCAAGGAAGGCAAAGCTCAAATCAGTCGACCAGCACTAACACTTCAACAAGTGGAATGTTAATGGCATTGACATCTCCACTTGAATGCAATGTTGTTCAAAAAATTCCACATGACATATGGTACTTAGTTTCAGGATTCATCAACCACATGAGTGGTAATTTAAATTTGTTTTCCAGTCTAGACAATTCAGTTAAAACTGATGTTACACTTGGAAATAATGTCCAAGTTACTGTCTTCGGAAAAGGCACTGTTGATATTCTAACCAAACAGGGGAAGAGTAAATACATCCCTAATGTCTATCATGTCGAAGGTCTGAAACATAATTTTCTAAGCATTGGATAGTTGATACAAAAAGGCTACAGAGTTTACATGGAAGATGATCACTGTGTGATCAAAGACAAGCGTCCAAGCGACCAGCTGATAGCAAAAGTGCCAATGACAAGCAATCACTTGTTTCCATTGAGGATAGTTCACGACATGAAAGGGAAGGCAAACACAGGAGCTACATTCAAGGCAGAAAGTGAAGAAATAGTCAAGCTCCTCGACAAGAAAGAAAATTGCAGCGCTAATTTGCAAGCTGCATTTAAGATAGAAGTTCAGGATGAATCTTGGTTGTGAAATTTCAAATTTGGACATCTGAATTTTGGTGGGCTGAAGCTATTACACACAAAGAATATGGTGAAAGGATTGCCATTGATTGACAAACCAAAGAGGGTTTATGAAGGCTGCATTTTTGGCAAGCAGCATAGAGAGAATTTTCCAGTCGAAATGTCCTATAGAGCACGCACACCAGTTGAAATTGTGCACTCTGACATTTGTGGTCCAATGCAGACATCATCCATTGGTGGCTGCAAGTATTTTCTAACTTTTATTGATGAATACTCAAGAAAAACATGGGTATATTTTTTGAAACATAAATCTGATGCATTTAGTTATTTTCAGTAGCTCAAGGCACTCGTGGAGAATGAGAGTGGACATCGCATCAAGATATTAAGGACCGACAGAGGAGGTGCATATGTTTCAAATGAATTTCTGAATTTTTGCAAGACCCATGGCATACAGAAACAATTCACTGCATGGTATACACCTCAGAAGAATGATATTGTTGAAAGAAAGAACAGAACCATCATGGAGATGGCACACGGCATGTTGGTAGCCAAGCATTTGCCAAATGAATATTGGGGTGAAGCATTCGCAACTGCCGTTTACATTATGAACCGGTGTCCGACAAAGAGTGTGAAGAACAAAGCTCCCCAAGAGGCATGGACAGGTATGAATCATACTGTTTCACATTTAAAAGTTTTTTGCTGTGTTGCATATGCTCATATTCCAGATGAGCTCAGAAGGAAGCTACACAAGAAGGGACAGAAATGTATTTTTGTCAGTTATTCAGAAGACAAAAAAGCATACAAGTTCTATGATCCTATCGCAAGGAAAGTGATAATCAGTCGAGATTTTCAATTTGTCGAGAATTGAATCGTGGGATGGAACCGTCGACATAAATGTCAAGATTGTGTCGAATGTTGACAATGATGATACAGCAGAGGAAGTGGTTCAAACACCACATGTAAGTCAATCAGTCGCAGCACTATCGACTCCCATGACACCATGACATGGTTCAGCATAAGGACCATCGACGCATGTAGCAGCTCAAGCTACACTGAAAAGCAAACCAAGAGGACAGCAGACTCCATCAAGCGTTTCGTCAAGGTCGACATCGATAAAACAGGTGAAGACAAGAAGTCTGCGAGAAATATATGAACCTAGTACACCTAAGTCATTCTCTCTCTTTGCATTATTTTCTCTTATATATGATCCACTAACATTTGAAGAAGCCATTGAAGAAGAAGTATGGGCACAAGCCATGGATGAAGAAATAGAATGCATTAAGAAAAACCAGACATGGGAACTGGTTGATGTACCAACAGACAAAGATGCAATCAGTGTCAAATGGATTTACAAGACAAAGCAAGATGCTCATGCGAATGTGCAAAAGCATAAGGAAGGAATGGTAGCAAGAGGGTTCACACAACAACCCGACATAGACTTCAATGAAACGTTTGCACCTGTTGCACGCATGGATACAGTCAAAATAGTTTTGGCCATTGCTGCACAAAAAAAATTGCATGTTCATCAAATGGATGTCAAGTTGCAATTCTTAAATGGCTATCTAGAAGAGGAAGTATATGTGGAACAGCCACAAGGGTATGAATTTTTAGGTCAAGAGCATAAAGTGTATAGGATGAAAAAAGAACTCTATGGTTTGAAGCAAGCTTGTAGATCTTGGTACAATCGGATTGATTCCTATCTCACTGAAAATGGATTGCACAGAAGTGAAAGAGAACCGACATTGTACACCAAAGTGGATGAGCAAGGTAAGATGTTAATTGTTTGCCTGTATGTAGATGATTTAATATTTATTGGCGATTATGGCATAGGAGATTTTAAAGAAATCATGGAAAGTGAATTTGAAATGACTGATCTGGGGCTTATGAATTTTTTTCTGGGCATTGAAGTTCAGCAATTTGAAAGTGGTATTTTTATAGCACAGTCTAAGTATGCAAGTGAAGTTTTAACAAGATTTAACATGTCTAATTGCAATACATCCCTAGCACCAGTAATAATAGGTTTGAAATTGAGCAAAGATGATGAAGGATCCACTGTAGATCTTAAGCTGTTCAAAAGGCTTGTTGGCAGCCTTATGTATTTAACAGCGATAAGACCAGACATTATGTATGGTGTAAGTCTAATTTCAAGGTTCATGGAGTCACCAAAAGACTCACATTGGCAAGTAGGTAAAATAATTCTGAGGTATGTAAGTGGCACAAAATACCTTGGTATTTTGTATTCAACCTCAAAAAAATTTAAACTCATTGGTTACAATGACAGTGACAATGGAGGCAGCATAGATGACAGGAAAAGCACATATGGGTACACATTTCATTTTGGTACAGGTGTTGTTTCATGGGCTTCAAAGAAACAACCCATAGTAACTTTGTCTTCAGCTGAAGCAAAGTATGTTGCAGCGACAAGTGCTGCATGTCAAGCTGTCTAGATGAGAAGAGTCTTAAAAGACTTGTCACAGAACCATCAAGAACCGATAACAATTCAGCCATAGCATTATCAAAGAATCATGCGTTTCACAAGAGAACCAAGCACATCGACAGAAGGTTTCATTTTATAAGAGAGTTGGTGAACGACAAGGAATATTGTTTGGAATTTTGCAGGTCTGAAGACCAACTTGTAGACATCTTTACAAAACCATTGGCAAAGGACACATTCGAGTATGTGCGTAGTTATTTTGGAATGACAAGTTCTCCATAGTGAACTCTGTCATAAACAAAGGATGTCTAAGCTCTGAAACATTTTGTAAATTTTGTTTTAAAAATCCCCATTTGCTTGTAATTAAAGGGGAGTGTTGCAAAATGTAATTACTCACAGATCCATACCTAACTTTCAGCCGACTCTATCAGAGTCTGTACTAGTCAAGATCTTGTCGGTCAGTCTGACAAGAGGGAAGAGTCCACGATTCGGCAATGTAAACCAATCGAAATTATTTCTCAAGCTAAGTTGTTAGGTAGATAGTTATTATAGTCTTTAATGGTGAGTCAGTCGACCCATGTAGAAGTAATCTCCAGGTTTCCTATAAATAGAAGAAGAAATTTGTAAATCAGTTTACAGACACAATAGAGAGACAAAGGAACTCAGGGTGAGAAAGAGAATTTGAAGCTCAATCTTCTGTGTAAGTGATTCAGTCGAAGAGCCGAAGCTCTGTAAAAGGATCAGTTAGTGAGCCGACAAGTCTGGACCGACCATTCTGAGCCGACAAGTCTAAACCGACAAGTTTGTAATACTTTGTTATTTCCACATAAGTTATATATATGAAATAGTTTACAGCTGAATGTGTTTATTTGGCCGCACAATATTTCCAGATTTACTTGTCTAAATGTCTTTTACCATTATAGTTGAGTGAAAGAACAAGAACCCATAAATTTCTCACTGTGTGAAAGTTCTAGGGTTTTAGGGCACATTGGTCAACTCAAGTCTTCCTACATATTTGGGCATATGTTTTATAAGTTATTTGGATTTGTTAATGTGTTTATTTTACTTCATTTTACTCAAAGGTGAAAAGCATTTGTAATTTCTTAAGTCTCTTAGATTAAGAAAAATACTCTATAGATTTCGACCAAAGTGAACCCAAAAGGTTGGTTGAGTAAGCAGACTTGGGAAGTCAAAGAAGTCAGCCGACTTGAGTGGTCGAAGAGATTATCTGACTTGAGTGGTCAAAGAGGTGAGCTGACTTAGAGGTCAAAGTCAGCGGACTTCGAAGTGACAAGTGGTCGAGGTAAAATCAGTTGGTAGAACCAACAAGTAAGTCAATGTAAATCAATCGGGTCTAAAGGCCGACCAAAGTTGATAGAATTGTCTAGTCGAGAGATAGACAAGTTTCACCCGACATGTGAAAAAGTGAAAATTAATTTTGACTAAGTGGTAAACTCAAGTTTAGCCGACTTGGTTTTGGCTAACTGGTATTAGAGCAAGGTTTATATCAGAGCAAGGTTTATATCAGCCCAAGATTTACGAAAGAAATCTTGTCTTAAAAGGTGGAAATTTAATTTTCTAAGGAAAGTTAATTAAAAATTAAAATGGCTTCCACTTCTGGTTCATTACAAACTCCAATTTTTACAGGAAAGAATTATGAATATTGGTCTTTAACTATGAAGCATTTATTCAAAGGTCAAGATGTCTGGGAGATAGTCCACCATGGTTATGCAGAACCAACAGACATGACAACATATACAAATCTCACATAGGCTGAGAAAGATGTGTTGATGGAATAGAGAAAGAAAGATGGAAAAGATCTATTTTACATACATCAATCTATGCATGAGAGCATACTCCCAAGAATAGCAGCAAAAACTAATGCTAAGCAAGCATGGGATACATTGGAGACTGCCTATCAAGGTTTGGATAAGGTAAAGACATCCAAGCTGCAGATTTTGAGAAGAGATTTTGAATCTCTGTCCATGAAAGATTCAGAGAATGTAGACACATTCTACACTAGACTTGTTGGGTTGATAAACCAATCGAAATCTCATGGAGAAGCCATAGAAGACCGAATGGTTGTTGAAAAAATTCTCAGAAATATTCCCCCAAGATTTGAAAACTTGGTTGTGACCTTAGAAAAACACACAGAGATGACGACATTTACCATTGATGAGTTGCAAGATTCACTCATTAATCATGAACACAGAATCAACAGAACACAGACATCATTGGAAGGTGCATTCGCAGCATAGTTATCCATAAGCCATGGTAGAGGCAGGGGGAGAAACAACTTTAGAGGTATAGGAAGAAGTTCTTCAAGAGGAGGATGAGGAAGAGGTCCTGCAAATGTCAGTGGCAGAGGAGATAATTAGATCCCAAGTCAACCAAGTGGCCAGAGGTATGATAAAGATAAAATTCAATGTCATTACTGAAATAATTTTGGTCATTACACATATGAGTGCAAGAAGAAGCAAATGACCAAGGAAGGAAAAGCCCAAATCAGTTAACCAACACCAACACTTTGACAAGTGCAATGTTAATGGCATCGACATCTCTGCTTGAATGCAATGCTGTTCAAGAAAGACCACATGACATATGGTACTTAGATTCAGGATGCAACAACCACATGACTGGTAATTTAAATTTGTTTTCCAGTCTGGGCGATTCAATTAAAACTAATGTTACACTTGGAAACAATGTCCAAGTTACTGTCTTAGGAAAAGGCACCGTTGATATTCTAACCAAACAGGGGGAGAGTAAATACATCCCTAATGTCTATCAGGTCAAAGGTCTGAGGCTACAAATTCTACATCGAAGATGATCACTGTGTGATCAAAGACAAGCGTCCAAGCGACTAGTTGATAGCAAAAGTGCCAATGACAAGCAATCACTTGTTTCCATTGAGGATAGTTCCCTACATGAAAGGGAAGGAAAAAACAAGAGCTACATTCAAGGTAGAAAGTGAAGAAACCGTCGAGCTCCTCGAGAAGAAAGAAAATTGCACTGCTCATTTGCAAGCTACATTTCAGACAGAAGTTCAGGATGAATCCTGGTTGTGGCATTTCAGATTTGGACATCTGAATTTTGGTAGGATGAAGCTACTACACACAAAGAATATGGTGAAAGGATTTCCATTGATCGACAAACTAGAGAGGGTTTGTGAAGGTTGCATTTTTTGCAAGCAGCACAGAGATACATTTCCAGTCGAAAAGCCCTATAGAGCACGTACACCACTTGAAATTGTCCACAATGACATTTGTGGTCCAATGCAGACATCGTCCATTGGTGGCTGCAAGTATTTTCTAACTTTTATTGATCACTACTAAAAAAAAACATGGGTATATTTTTTGAAACATAAATCTGATGTATTTAGTTATTTTTAGTAGTTCAAGGCACTCGTGGAGAACCAGAGTGGACATCACATCAATATCTTAAGGATTGACATAGGAGGTGCATATGATTCAAATGAATTTCTGAATATTTGCAAGACCCATGGCATACAGAAACAATTCACTGCATGGTATACACCTCAGCAGAACGGTATTGCTGAAAGAAAGAACAGAACCATCATGGAGATGGCACGAAGCATGTTGGCAGCCAAGCATTTGCCAAATGAATATTGGGGTGAAGCATTCGCAACTACTGTTTACATTATGAACCGGTGTCCGACAAAGAGTGTGAAGAACAAAGTTCCCCAAGAAGCATGGACAGGTATGAATCATAGTGTTTCACATTTAAAATTTTTTGGTTGTGTTGCATATGCTCATATTATAGATGAGCTCAGAAGGAAGCTAGATAAGAAGGGAAAGAAATTTATTTTTGTCGTCTATTCAGAAGACACAAAAGCATACAAGTTGTATTATCCTGTCGCAAGGAAAGTGATAATCAATCGAGATGTTCAATTTGACGAGAATGAATCATGGGATGGAATCATCGACATAAATGTCAATATTGTGTCGAATGTCGACAATGATGATATGGAAGAAAAAGTGGTTCAAACACCACATGTATGTCAACCGGTCGTAGCATCGTCAACTCCCATGACACCACGACATGGTTCAGGACAAGGACCATCGACACAAGTAGCGGTTCAAGCTACACCGACAAGCACATCATGAGGACAGCAAACTCCATCAAGCATTTCGTCAAGGTTGACATCGACAGAACTGGTGAAGACAAGAAGTATGCGAGAAATATATGAACCTAGTACACCTAATTCATTCTCTCTCTTTGAATTATTTTCTCTTATATATGATCCACTAACATTTGAAGAAGCTGTTGAAGAAGAAGTATGGGCACAAGACATGGATGAAGAAATAGAATGCATTGAGAAAAACTAGACATGGGAACTCGTTGATGTACCAATAGATAAAGATGTAATCATTGTCAAATGGATTTACAAGACAAAGCAAGATGATGATGGGAATGTGCAAAAGCACAAGGAAATAATGGTAGCAAGAGGGTTCACACAACAACCCGACATAGACTTCAATGAAATGTTTGCACCTGTTGCACGCATGGATACAGTCAAAATATTTTTGGCCATTGCTACACAAAACAAATGGCATGTTCATCAAATGGATGTCAAGTTGGCATTCTTAAATGGCTATCTAGAAGAGGAAGTATATGTGGAACAACCATGAGGGTATGAAGTTCCAAGTCAATAGCATAAAGTGCATAGGCTGAAAAAGGAACTCTATGGTTTGAAGCAAGCTTGTAGAGCTTAGTATAGTCGGATTGATTCCTATCTCACTGAAAATGGATTTCACAGAAGTGAAAGTGAATCGACATTGTAAACCAAAGTGGATGAGCAAGGTAAGATGTTAATTGTCTGCCTGTATGTAGATGATTTAATATTTACTGGTGATTATGGCATAGGAGATTTTAAAGCAGTCATGGAAAGTGAATTTGAAATGACTGATCTGGGGCTTATGAATTTTTATCTGGGCATTGAAGTTTAGCAATTTGAAAGTGGTATTTTTATATCATAGTCTAAGTATGCAAGTGAAGTTTTAAAAATATTTAACATGTCTAATTGCAAAACAGCCCCAGCACCAGTAATAACAGGTTTAAAATTGAGAAAAGATGATGAAGGATCCACTGTAGATCCTATGCTGTTTAAAAGGCTTGCTGGAAGCCTTATGTATTTGACAACGACAAGAACATACATTATGTATGGTGTAAGTCTGATTTCAAGATTCATGGAGTCACCAAAAGACTCACATTGGAAAGCAGGAAAAAGAATTCTGAGGTATGTAAGTGGCACAAAAGACCTTGGTATTATGTATTCAACCTTAGAAAATTTTAAACTCATTGGTTACACTGACAGTGACAATGGAGGCAGCATAGATGTCAGGAAAAGCACATCTGGGTACAGATTTCATTTTGGTATAGGTGTTGTTTCATGGGATTCAAAGAAACAGCCCATAGTAACTTTGTCTTCAGCTGAAGCAGAGTATGTTATGGTGACAAGTGCTGCATGTCAAGCTGTCTAGATGAGAAGAGTCTTAAAAGACTTGTCACAAAACGATCAAGAACTGACAACAATTCAGCCATAGCATTATCAAAGCATCATGTGTTTCATAAGAGAACCAAGCAAATCGACAAAAGGTTTCATTTTATAAGAGAGTTGGTGAATGACAAGGAAATTTGTTTGGAATTTTGCATGTCTTAAGACCAACTTGTAGACATATTTATGAAACCATTGGAAAAGGACACATTCCAGTATCTGCATAGTTATCTTGGAATGACAAGCTCTCCACAGTGAACACTGTCATAAACAGACGATGTTTAAGCTCTGAAACATTTTGTAAATTTAGTTTTAAAAATCCCCATCTGGTTATAATTAAGGGGGAGTGTTGGAAAATGTAATTACTGACAGATCCATACCTGAATTTCAGTCGACTCTATCAAAGTCTGTACCAGTCAAGATCTTGTCAGTCAGTCTGACAAGAGGGAAGAGTCCACGATTAGGAAATGTAAACCAATCGAAGTTATTTTTGAAGCTAAGTTGTTAGGTAGATATTTATTACAGTCTTTAATGGTGAGTCAGTCGACCCATGTAGAAGCAATCTTCAAGATTCCTATAAATAGAAGAAGAAATTTGTAAATCAGTTTACAGACACAATAGAGAGACAAAGGAACTCAGGGTGAGAAAGAGAAGTTGAAGCTCAAGCTTCTATGTAAGTGATTCAGTCGAAGAGCCGAAGCTCTGTAAAAGGATCAGTCAGTGAGCCCACAAGTCTAGACCGACAAGTCTGAGTCGACAAGTCTGGACCGACAAGTTTGTAATAATTTGTTATTTCCCCATAAGTTATATATATGAAATAGTTTATGGTTGAATGTGTTCATTTTGCCACACAATATCTCCAAATTTACTTGTGTAAATGTCTTTTACCATTACAGTTGAGTGAAAGAACAAGAACCCATAAATTTCTCACTGTGTGAATGTTCTAGGGTTTTACGGCACATTGGTCGACTCAAGTCTTCCTACTTATTCGGGCATATGTTTTATAAGTTATTTGGATTTGTTAATGTGTCTATTTTACTTCATTTTACTCGCAAGTGAAAAGCGTTTAAAATGTCTTAAGTCTCTTAGACTAAGAAAAATACTATTTAGATTTCGACCAAAGTGAACCAACAAGGTCTATTGAGTAAGCTGACTTGAGAGGTCAAATAATTTAGCTGACTTGAGTGGTCGAAGAGGTCAGCCAAGTTGAGTGGTCAAAGAGGTCAGCTGACTTATAGGTTGAAGTCAGTCGACTTCGAAGTGACAAGTGGTTGAGGTAAAATTAGTCGATATAATCGACAAGTAAGTCGATGTAAATCAGTTGGGTCTAAAGGCCGACCAAAGTTGATAGACTTGTCTAGTCGAAAGATAGACAAGTTTCACCCGACATGTGAAAAAAGTGAAAAAGAGGTCGACGAAAAAAGTGAAAATTAATTTTAATATTGACTGAGCAGTAAACTCAAGTTTAGTCAGGTTGGTTTTGGCTAACAAAGTGGCCAACATGGGAACGGTCCGAGCTAAATCTACCCTTTGAGATGGTTAATTGTTTTGAGGTTTTCAAACAATTTTATTCTACACAACATAAGTGGCGTAAACTTACATGGATATATTCCATGGGGACCTGTGATATCATCTCCAAGTTTGATCTCAAGATAATAGAAATTACGGCAACAACTCACCAAGCAGTTACACTCTTGTTGTTCAATGACTCACAAACATTGAATTAGGAAGACATTAAATTCGAATTGAATTTTCCAGATGAAGATGTTGAACCACTGTTACATTCAATTGCATGTATAGACTTCAAAATTATTTTAAAGCATCCTAGCAAAAAAGCAATAAGTCCAAGTGATAGGTTTGAATTCAATCATGGTTTTACACACAAATTAAACAGGATTAATCTCCCACTTTCGAAGAAGAAAGTCACAGAGACATTGAAAAAGGACAGAGCACCGACCATTGAAGCAGCAATAGTTCGAATCATGAAATACAAAAGAGATTTACATATTCAAGAATTATATATTGAATGCATCAAGCAACTTCAACGGGTTTTCAAACCCAAGATTAAAGAAATTAAAAATGGGGTTGAAGAGTTGATATCAAGAGATTTCTTGGGAAAGGGCGAAAAAAATCCAGACTTATACTTATATGTAGATTTTCCAACAGACCCGATTCAGACCAACTTAATGAGAAAAAAAACTCAGATGTTTGCGATAGCTGACTCCTAGCGTACTTATACCTACACTCTCAAAGATTACATATGTTAAATTCAAAAATAAGCTATGTCAGATCTATGAGTTTCCTAGAGACTAGCCTATTCAAAGAATATCTGACAGATCTACGAGTTTCCTCAAGACTAGCTTGTTCCTAGAGCTCCTTATATAGAATTATTATATAATTTTAATTATAGTATTTAAAATTATCGAATAAAAAATTAACTAATATTTATTTTAATTAACTTAATAAATTTTACAAATAAATTATTAATTAAATAATGAATTATTTACCATATTATTTTATTTTCTTAATCTAATAACTTAAGTTATTGTTCAGAGCATTTTGCACATTTTATCTAGCCAATTTTTAGGTAAAAAGTGGACAGAATTTGTTCATAATATCAGTTTTTAGTTGTTTCTGCAATGAAAATCGCAATTTCAAGAAGAAATCAACACCTTCCATTTCGACAAAATTTGCACTAAAATGTGCAAATGGTAGAGAAAAATACGTCATTAATATTTGGTTTAATAGTTTTATTAACTATTTATTTTGAATGGTATTTTTTGAAAATGTCTGTTATAAGTGATCACATTCCTAACTTTTTAATTCATCACAAATATAATCTTGTGATGAAGGTTCCTAGCCTTTTAACTTGACATGGGCTGTGAAGAACCTCAACAAATCAATATCTTATTACGTGAATGAGTGTTACATATAAAGGAGATCAAAACTGTTATCTACAGTTAGACAATGAGATTATTAACTAGATTTTAGTAAGTAATAACTGAAATAGTATTTACATTGTAATCCCGAAGGATTATTCAATATTCCCCCCTTAATCCGAAGGGACATCTGACATGCCAAGCTGCATTCTAAATTTTTCGAACTTTTCACGACCCAATGCTTTAGTAAAGATATCTACAATTTGCTCTAAAGTAGGACAATGTGTCAGATGAATGGTTTTGGCCTCAACATGATGTCGAATCAAGTGATATTTGGTGTTGATATGTATGGTTCGATCATGGAATTTTGGATTCTTGGCAAATTGAATTGCAAAAGTGTTGTCAACAAAGAGAGGCGTTGAAGTCATTTGTTTTTCCCGCAAGACTTCAAGTATTTTACGAAGCCAAATGATTTCTTTTGTGGCTTGAGCTACTGCAACATATTCTGCTTTGTTTGTAGAATTAGCAAGAACAGGTTGTTAGAATAATCAACCCATAGTTTAACACCTTAGACATTAATTTCATTATTTTTGTCTTATTTGCCTCATTCATGTGTCCCACATTGTGCAAGTTGCTACTTACCTATCCATAGAGGTCAAAATTGCCTTATTTGACTCATGTAGCGCATGGGAAATCTAAAGGAATCAAATATGCTTTATTCCTGGCCTCCTAGGCACCCTTCTGCTTTTTCTGCTTTTTCAGTGTTTTAATGCAAAAGGAAAAGCTAGACTAGGTGAGGTTGACTAAT
>LPNX010653908.1:32346-64609 GCA_001517045.1 Pseudotsuga menziesii | reverse complement strand
TTCTGTTGAGGATTGTAGGGAACGGTAGTCTGATGTGCAATTCCATGTTGGCGAAGATAAGCTTCAAAAGCATTTGAAGTATATTCTTTTCCATTATCATTACGAAGTGTGTCAATTTTTTATTGTGCTTGCTTTTCAATTAATGCATGAAAGTCTTTGAATGTTTGAAATGCTTCTAACTTTGTCTTTAAACAGTAAATCCAGCACATTCGTGAGTAGTCATCAACAAATGTCATAAAGTACTTGTTCCCATTTGCTGAAGGAGTTGGCATTGGGCCACACAAATCAGAATGCACTAGTTCTAATTTCCCACTTGCTCTGAAATTAGACTCATGGAATGGCAGCTTACTATGTTTCCCTAATATACATGCATCACATTTTTCCTTCTCTTTAGGAATGGTGGGCAAGCCAAATACACCATTATTTTTCAACAAACGAAGACTGTTATAATTTAGATGACCAAATCTTGCATGCCACAATGAGCTAGATGACATATTACCTTCTCCATGCTGAGAGAGGTAGGCATAGTTCTGAAATCTTGCGGATGAACCCTTGAGCTTCAACAGCTTTCCATCTTCATATCCAGTCATGATGACTTGGTTGTCAGAGTACTTTCTTATTTCAACGATTCCATCAAACATGTGGATGGAATGGCCTTGCTGTCGAATTTACACCATGGACAACAGGATTCTCTGCAACTCAGGAAGATAGAGAACGTTCTTCAACAAGAAGTCAGGGAATCCAGGCATCTTCAGTCGAATGGTGCCCATTCCCTTTGGTTTAATACTTGACTTATCTGCAAAGTAAACTATGCCATCTATTGATTCATTAAGTTCTTCAAAACAATATTTTCTGAATGTCATGTGTGATGTTGCACCAATATCAAGCAGCCAACAATCTTTGTAAGATGAAAGAGAATTCATTTCATTAAATCCAAGATTACAATGTGCAACAATACAAAAATTAGAAAATTTACTAGCATCTTGGTCATCTGTCTTCTGGTTGTGCTTGTCTTTGATGGAGGCCCATGAAGCCCAACACTCATTTGATGTGTGTCTAGTCTTTCCGCAACGCTTGCACTGCAAGTCTGATCTTTTGCTTCTGCCCCCTCTGCCTCTGAAATTTCTTCTTCCTAGTCCTCTCTCTTTGCCGCAATCTCCCTTGGAAGGGTCTTTGGATTGGTCTTTGCCAGCTAGGGCAGCACCAATACTAGATGCCAAAGAGTGCATCTTTATAACTGTTAGTGTAATTTACAATAATAAAATTGATATGACAAAGAGAAAAACAATAACCTTGCAGGTCTACAGTCTCTGCCAAGGTGTACAATGCAACTTCAGGTTTTAAAGAGATACAATAATAGTATCGCAGCTTCAATTCGCAGCAATTTCAGGGAGAAGAAATTCAGTACAGGGTCTTCCAAAAGGTAGCAATACAAATGGTGAAACCAACAAAAAGGACAACAACTTTCAATATATACTCAGCTCCACAACTCAGTGATATCAATCACCAGAGGAATTAGGGCACAAATTAGGTTTTTTTGTGCACTTCCAATGGTCACAGGCAATACATAAAATATTATACAGCTCTTCAATAGTTTAAAAGATACCATGCAGCATCTATAACTCCAATACTCAGCATTATTTAGAAACCAGTCACAATATTTATTAGTCTTCAAGCAATCTTCAACACAGTCTCCACTGAGATGTATGAGAGCATCAATCTTCAACAACTCTGAGTGCACCAATATCAAGCAATAAAAATGTATCGTAGCTCGCAGCAATGAAGGAGAAAATTCAACGAAAACACTGAAAACACTGAAAATAATCAATCATTGGTTCTCAACGAGCAATAATACTCAGCTCGACTTCAATTTTCACCAGAATCTATGTCGTTTCAAATTCTTCTACAAATCCACAGCATTCGGTGTTCAGCTTTATCATCAACACTGAATCTTGGTAGACAATAGGAAATTTCTCCACAAGTTCGTTCTGCCTCTACGAGCTATGCAGAATAAAATCGTTTTACATCCACGAGCTGTACAGAATAATACATACAAAATATTGCAAGAAAATCGATCTACCTCCACGCATCTGAATGATTGCACGCAACAGAAAACTCCACGTTCTATAGGAGCAGTCTTTCCACTACCCCTCCAACGTTGGTCTTCAGCATACAACGCAGAAATTAGGGTTCGTGAGTGATTGTTCAGCAGCAGTCTCCAACGACCTTTGGCAGTCTTCAATGCAGGCAGATAAAATGTGGCTTATGGCTCAATTACATAATTCAGGTGTAATTTCATGGGAGACCAACGAGGAGAGCATACAACACAGATAATCTCCACGCAGATAATCTCAACGCAGATTATCTGTCTTCAACGCAAATAATCTCTAGCAAGATTCAACAGGAACATACAATAATCTCCAGCAGATTCAGCATACAATAATCTCCAGCATACATTAATTTCTCCAATATATACAGTCTTCAACGTGGCTCTTAATCAGCAGTCTCTTCACAGAAGAGAAACATTCTCCAGTATATCATTCTTCAATACTTCAGTCCATGCAGACAGCAGTTAGCAGCTCCACGCTGTATTAGGCATACTTCAACACAGTTTCATCAGTCTTCATCACGCAGTATTCATCACGCGCAGTATTCATCAGTCTTCATCACGCAGTATGGTCTTCAGCGCAGCAAGTATGATATCATTCACGACAATCTTCTCACAACACATATAGGGAATATATTATTTTAGGGTTTGCAACATCCAATTCTCAGTGAACGGAGAGCGCACTATACCTAGCAGCTTCAATGCAGAATAAGGGTTTCACGTGGAACTGAATCCGGATATTTTGCAATGTTTAGATCTGGTGATGAGGGAACATACTAATGAGAATCGACTTCTTGTGGGAAGAATCCTTTATTCAAAACGATTCTAGCAGGATGGAGACTGCCGGACTCATTTGATATCAAGTCTAGGGCTCGGGCAAGAACTTATCATTCGTGGCTTTAATTCAATCTCAACAAAACAATGTACAGACTTCTCATAACACAATGTGAGTGCAGACACACCAAAAAAAATATTTAAGACAAGACTGTGAAGAAAGGGCTTCCACGCAGCTGAAGATGGAGCGTTAGGGTTAGGCTAATTCAAAAATTTGAGCAGAGAATAAACGCAGGCAGGAGGAGTAACGCATACACTGCATGCGACTCCACTGGCAAACTGATGGAGCAGTCTGGCAATGGACTGGCAAGCAGAATGCCAGGAATGGGAAGACTAGCAACAGGCAGGAGTTATGGCAGCGCTTTGATACCACTTGTTGGTAATAACTCCTGATTCTATTTCATTTCCAATGCAAATGCCTATATTTATGCAAAGTACATGGCGGTTGGGTTTCACCTTCCACTCAGCCTGTTTGGATTCCTGTCTAATCATATTCCTATTTATTATTTATTTACAATAATCCCGAAGGATTATTCTAACACTATGCAAGACACAAAGTTTCTTCATTGGGTTTAGACTCCTTCTTCCCAAATGCTTTCTCTCTTTCTGCAATTTTCTCAACAAGTGTTTCAAAGGTCATAGCTTTCATTTGACCACTATCTTGAAGTGATTCTAAATAATGAGTATAGGTAGTATATAGAGCTTTAATAAATGCAGTAAGTTGAATGTCAACTTTTACACCAGTTGCAACAATATCATGGAAAATGGCTCTAATTTCAGAAGCAAGTTTCATTGGATCATTATCTTTCAATTCTAAGTTAAATAATTTCATCAACAGTTGTATGATTTCAAGCTCAGAATGTGAATCAGACAAATCTTTTAGTTTCTTTAATGCTTCCCAAGTGCTTTTTCTAGAAACTAAATGTCCACTTACTTCTTCACTTATAGACGCAATAATCAAGGCATAAGCCTTCTTGTCCTTGCTTTTCCATAATGCTAAATCTTTGGCATTAGTAGGTGGTACTGGTGCACTTTTATCCACTTCATTTATTGCTTCTCCATCTTCCTTATCTTCTAAATTCTCATTTTCACAAATTCCATCCCACATATCATTAAAAATAAGGGTATTTTTAACTTTTCGAAACCATTCTTGTTAATTTTCTTTTCCAAAAAAAATAACTCCAACAATTGAAATTAAAGAATTCATTGAAATTTACTCTGTAATAAATTTTGTACAGAATACAGTCTAATATATTCTTTTCCTCTTAGCCAATGTTCTTTAAAATATTTTTATCTTCTAAAAAGAATTCCCGGAAGGTTTAATATTTCAATTTAAAAAATGTTGCACTCAAATATAAATGGTTATTTAAAAACTTTTATTTTCTAAAAAGAACTCCCCAAAGATTTGATAATTAATTTAAAGAAACCATTGCACGAAAATATAAATGGCACCTCTCTTCCTTTTTTTTTCTCTTTTTTAAAAAAGAAAATAATTCTTCAAAACAATTACCAAAACAATTTACTTGCAGACTCCTCTTAATGTGCAGTCTTTGTCTTTCTTCCACAATCTTTACTAAGCAGCTCTCCTTCTCCTCTTAATGTGCAGTCTTTGTCTTTCTTCCACAATATTTACTAAGAATCTCTCCTCTATTCCTTTCTTGGCGATAGCTCCTTTGGTGGCTCCTCCTTCACGGGCTACTTCTTTCTCACCAAGTCTTTTTAACCAATGCTTCGCTACCTTTGCTCTGATACCATTGACATAGGCTGTCAAGAACCTCAGCACATCAATATCTTATTACGTGAATGAGTGTTACATATAAAGGACATCAAAACCATTATCTACACTTAGATAACGATATTATTAACTAGATTTTACTAACTAAGAACTAAAATAGTATTTACAATGTAATCCTGAAGGATTATTCAACATAACTCATCTCCACTATAATCATGTAAGAATGCTTCTCTAAAGATGTATGAACACAAAAATAAAATTTTAAATAAAAGCAAATTCGTTACCTTTTAAAAATACAATGTACCTATGTCGATCTCAATGGATGTTAATAAGAAGTACTCATCATCATTGCTATTTTTTTGCTTTCTCCCATCAAATCATTAATACTATAATTTGAATTAAATCTATAAATTCAATTTTCAAAAAAACTAACTAAATTATTTTTAATTTAATCTTTTTTAACATTAAGATGGAGAAAGTGAATTACTTTGTTATGTCCTTGATTGGACACTCTGATAATTTGCTTGTAGCTACTGTTACTTTTAATCTTTTTTATTTTATTTTATAAGAAAGATTACATTTTAAGTATGCTTTCATGTTTATCATGAGCATATTCAATTCATACTTCCATTTGAGTTTCATATTTCCATAAAACCACTCGATTCGTGAAAATAGCCAAATTCATTTGAGTTTAAAAACTTAGTAATGTACCACGATGGTTCTACAGCCATGACAATCCAGAGTTTGTCAGCTAGAATGTTTATTTCCCTGTAAATGTGCTCAAAATTTACATTTTCCATCATGTCCTTAACCATCTATGTTTCTTCAAGTAATGGAATTAGTTGAACATTACGAATCAAGTTGATGTTTGTTATCCATTTTATAATAATTTGAGAGTGGCCAAATATTTGCTGATTTTTTAAGTATTTTTCCATTACTAGCCATAAAATAAGTCTAAAAAGCCCTTAATTCTACAAAGTTATTTGTACCATTTCCAAGTGCAGCTTTAAAATTATACCAAAGCTTATCTATTAAGTAAATTAAACCTCCAACACCACATGTTTTTGGCTCACTATGTGCAACCCCATCTAAATATCCCCATGGTTTACTCTTATCAATTTCTTCCTCGCTTCTAGTTATATGCTAATGAGTTTCCAAAACATATTTGGTTTATGTCTAATCAAATACCCCAAGCCACAATAGGAGGAAGATATATAAATGTATTAATATCAATTCCACAAGATATTCAAGCTATATTGAACCTCGCAGTGAAAGAAAATCAAAAGAAGAAGAATTTCAATGAAGGAAGAAGAATTTCAGTGCTCAAATTTGATTTAATATTTAATCTGAATCTTTTGTAAAGTTAACATGGAGAATGAAGATAAGTGAATTACTTTGTTATGTTCTTAATTGGACTATGTGATCATTTGGTTGTAGATATTGTTTTTTTTTCATCAATTTTATTTTATAAGAAAGATTACATTTTAAAAATGCTATCATGTTTATCCTGAGCATATCCAAAATTGCCATTATGTCAAACAAAAGCCTTAAATTTCTCTCCAAAATTAATTTATGTTTCATAGTATTCTCCAAAGGAGACACACTAAACATCTAAGGTCATTAAAAAATAAGCTTTCTAGTTTCCTCATGGATGAGAAACGGAAAAACAAAAAATTCGTAGTCACCACTTTTGTTCAAAAAAGATATCATACAGCTAAAAGAAATTTTATTTTCAAATTCATTGTTCCATTTGAATTTCATATTTCCATAAAACCATAAAGTACTTAACTAAATTTTAGGGTTCCAAAAAGGATTCATGAAAATAGCGAGATTCATTTGAGTTTAAAAACTTAGTAATGTACGACGATAATTCTTCATCCATGACAACCATGAATCTTTCTAGCTCATCTGTGAGAATGTTTATTTCCGTGTAAATGTGCTCAAAATTTACACTTTCCATCATGTCCTTAACCCTATATGTTTCTCCAAATGATGGAATTAGTTGAACATTATGAATCTTGTTGTTACTTGTTATCCATCTTATTATAATTTGAGTCTCCAAAGATTTGTAGATTTTTTAACTCTTTTTTCATCGCCAACCATAAAAGAAGCTGTAAAGCACTAAATTCTACAAAGTTATGTGTAACATTTCCATGTGGAGCTTTAAAATATACAAATGCTTATCTCTTAAGTAAAGTAAACCAAAACACCACATCTCTTTGGCTCATTATGAGCTAAATCAGTGGTCTAACCACCATTGAATACTCCTCACAGTCACTATAGGACCCATAACTGCTTAGCTTATCAATAGGACCCCTCACTGCTTCTATATCAATAGGACCCATGACTTCTTAGCCTATCTAAATTTTCATTCAAAGATTCCATTAAATCAAGACCTTTATCTAGGTTGTTGGAGTCAATCAAATTTTCTTTTTCTTTCATGACAACAAATGCACAATAAGATTTGTTGATGATTCCATCCGAGGAGCAGTTCATGTAGAAATTTTCCATATGGCTAGTTGTAAAACCTTGCCATCGATCGAGACTTGAATATATTCATCAATAATTTTCTATATTTGCATAAGCCTGTTGTTAACTCTTCCTTCATTGATTTTTAGAAAAGCTTGGATGCACTTGTTGATATTGAAGGGATCCATGATTCAACATGAATTAACATGAACCAAGTTCGAGTTTCCAATCTAAATCAAATCAAGTTCGAAACATGTGATCATTTATAACTAAGGGGGCGACTCAAATCTCTAGATCACCTCAATTTAATACATATCGATTTATCGACTCTCTTATTTTAGATAGATAGCTTGTGCCGATGATTTTGGAAAGCCTCATTTTATGATGTTCGAAGTGAGCCAAAAGAGTACTAATGAATGAGGTCTCTCTTGAAGCTAGTTCATCAAGTGAAGGGCTTCACTTTTCAATGTTGGAATCCATATGGGAAAAATCCTTCAACAAACAAAAATTTCTACCGTAATATATATATATATATATATATATATATAAAGCATGCATCTCGAAACTAGCACGGGTTCAAAACATTAAATCCCAAATTAAGCAGAATTTTTTTTTTTATTTAAATGGAACTTTATTAAAATACTAGTGCTTTCATTTGCTCCAATCTACCCTAAACATGATGCTCAATAATTTACAGGCCAAAACATTAGAGTAGGTAAAACTAGTCACTCCAAATAAAAACCTAGATTTTTTAGTTTCACTCCCTTCAACACACCGTCTAATTGAATTTCCATAGGGCTTGATCTAGATTTTGGCTAGAAATAGGTTTAAGTTCTTTTCCTTGGGAATTTTTGAATAATATATTAATAATAAATCTTAAAGAAAAGGGAAGATGACTTTGGCCATGTTGATTTCAAACTCTTTCATACAATTTTCTTGAAAACCAAGATGAACGATTCTAATCAATCCATACTAAATGCATGCAAAAACCAAGATGAGTGAGTCTAATAGAGCCTTATATTTTCTTCAATACGTGAGGTTCCTACCAAAATCGAGTGCAATATTATGACATATGAACGAGGGAAATTGGAATACTTTATTATATTTATCCCCATAGGTTATTCTCACAGGAGCATGAAATCTATATGGGAATGGTTTGAAAGTGGGGAGTGGATTGAGATATGTTTGAAGGATTGAATAATTTTGGCATTCACTAATCCACGGTACATAACCCTTCCAAGTAATTATATCGAAGTTACAGTCACCAACCTTCAATACCACCTGTCATTAGTCCTAGTCACAAGTTTTGGAAATTATTTGACATACCTTAGGGAAGGTGGTAGATGAGAAAGAGTCGATCTTCCCATCTGTCCCATGCCATGCATGCAACTCAATGCATATGGGGTTGTTTTGAGTCAAGGCTTCTTTCTAGTCTAGATAGAGTTGGACAGAGAGAGAGTATACAACCATGGAAGAGAGTAACAAGGGTCCACACAAGTTTGAGGTTTGTGTAATATACTCTATAAATAATAGAAGTTGTATTGATTCATGGTTTCTTTGTAGTTTTCATAGAGATGGACAGAGACAAGGTTGCTTTGTAGTCTGCACAGAGATGGAGAGAGACACAGTCTGCACAGAGATGCACAAATTGCAAAAAGGAACAAGGGTCTACACAAGTTTTAGTTCGTGTGATATGTTGTGTAAATAATAATTTCTATTAGTTAGTATGTGTGAATAACATTTTTTTACTTACTTCGCAATGCGATTTTTCACTCTATAAATAATTGCTTTGTAAAAATTTAGTATTGTCTCTAAATAATTGCTT
The DNA here is from genome assembly GCA_001517045.1 of Pseudotsuga menziesii. Lineage (NCBI taxonomy): Eukaryota > Viridiplantae > Streptophyta > Pinopsida > Pinales > Pinaceae > Pseudotsuga > Pseudotsuga menziesii. The sequence continues at coordinate 55,639 of LPNX010653908.1, read as the reverse complement.
TGTAAAAAATTATTACAATATCTAAATAATTTCTTTGTAAAAAGTTATTCTTGTTTTCCTTTTGGGTCTTTTTATTCAATTTTTTATTTTGAATTTTCCTTCCTCATTGATTAAGTTATTTTCACCTACAAATAATTAGAGTCATAGGAAAAGTAGCATCAACACACTCAAATGGCAATCTTTAAGCATTATAAGTCTTTTGCTTCACCATAAATTTATTATAGAGGCTTGTTGGAATAACAAGAAGCTTCTCCTTTGTAATGTTGTGTAAATTGAATCTTTGGACAAATGTCTTGAAACTAATTTAGTATTTTTGAGACTTACCTTAGCTTTCCATTAATCCCATCTAGGTTTCTCCAATAAACAAAACCTAGGTCCTAGGTTGACACTAAAACAATGTTGAGCTTAAGCTATTTATAGAAATTCCATCTACACATATGCTACTAGTTCTAAATTAAAAATATATGGATTATGAATAGGAAGATATTTGGTATATATTCAATATCCACAACGGCTCCTCCGTAAGTGCTTCATCTAATTATTTTGCAATAGGCTTTTTTTTTCTTTCTGCAAATTTCTTCATTTTGATAAAGAGCATCATCTCTTTGCCTCCTTAATGCATTGAGTTCTACGCAAACCAGCTGATTGACATATTTCTTCTCACAACGAGTTCAGTCATCATCACGTTGATTTTTTTCTATGCGAAGAGTGCAGAAAACTAGTCTCACAATTCGCGTGGTGCCTTCACCTTTTTCTCCGTAGGTCCCTTATCTGGTTCCACCCGTGGGTTCATCCAACCTTCTTGGTCTAGACTTGTCGATCTAAAATTGTCGGTCCATACTTGTTGGTCTAGAATTGATCCTTTTACAGAGCTTTAGCTCTTCGACTAAATCACTTACACAGAAGCTTGAGCTTCAACTTCTCTTTCTCGCCTTGAGTTCCTCTGTCTCTCTATTGTGTCTATAGTGTCTGTAATCTCTTTGTCTCTTACCTAAATTACAATTTGCTTCTTCTATTTATAGGAAACCTGAAGATTACTTCTACATGGGTCGACTGACTCACCATTAAATCCTGCAATAACTATCTACCTAACAACTTAGCTTCAGAAATAAATTTGATTGGTTTACATTGCCAAATTGTGGACGCTTCCCTCTTGTCAGACTGATCGACAAGATCTTGACCGGTACAGACTCTGACTTAGTCGGCTAAGAGTCAGGTACGGATCTGCAAGTAATTACATTTTCCAACAAAAGCTGCAGGAATAACCTGTGCAGACTTGTTGGCTACATTTTGTAATAATTTGCTTAAAAGTGGTTCCTGACAATCAAATGGATTATGAGGTGGAAAAAGAGGTTAACCTTGTACGGTATCTCGATGAAACACATCTATTTTTCTGAATTTTGCACGAAAACACTTGCTAATAGATTGTTGTTTAATAAGGATGCAAACAAAAGTCAAGAGCGGAGGTTTCTGTCAAAACTGAAGCTGCACTGTGATGTACTGGATACATCAAAGATGGAAGTGATGCTTAACGATTTTGCACTTTCCAGGCAAACCCAATCTACCTTTCTTGACATTTTGAAAAAGAATCTTAGAATAGATTTCTTTGTTACAGTGTTGAACACTATAAAGTGTGTGTTGGAAAATGTAATTACTCCCAGATCCGTACCTGACTTTCAGCCGACTCTATCAGAGTCTGTACCAGTCAAGATATTACAAGTGGGAAGAGTCCATGATTCAGCAATGTAAACCAGTCAAATTTCTTTCTAAAGCTAATTTGTTAGGTAGATAGTTATTATAGTCTTTAATGGTGAGTCAGCCGACCCATGTAAAAGCAATCTTCAGGTTGCCTATAAATAGAAGAAGAAATTTGTAAATCAATTTATAGACACAATAGAGAGACAGAGGAACTCAGGGTGAGAAAGAGAATTCAAAGCTCAAGGGTCTGTGTAAGTGATTTAGTAGAAGAGGCGAAGCTCTGTAAAAGGATTACTCGGTGAGCCGACAAGTCTGAGACGACAAGTTTGGACCGACAAGTTTGTAATGCTTTGCTATTTCTGCATAAGTTATATATATGAAATACTTTATGGTTGATTGTGTTTATTTGTCCGCACAATATTTTCAGAGTTACTTGTGCAAATTCCTTTTACCATTATAGTTGAGTGAAAGAACAAGAACCCATAAATTTCTCACAGCGTGAAATTTCCAGGGTTTTACGGCACATTGGTCGACTCAAGTCTTCCTACATATTTGGGCATATGTTTTATAAGTTATTTGGATTTATTAATGTGTCTATTTTACTTCATTTTACTCACAGGTGAAAAGCATTTGTAATTTCTTAAGTCTCTTAGATTAAGAAAAATACTCTGTAGATTTCGAACAAAGTGAACCGACAAGGTTGGTTGAGTAAGCCGACTTGAGAATTCAAAGTAGTCAACCGACTTGAGTGGTCAAAGAGGTCAGCCTACTTGAGTGGTCAAAGAGGTGAGCTGACTTAGAGGTCGAAGTCAGCCGCCTTTGAAGTGACAAGTGGTTGAGGTAAAATCAGTCGGTAGAACCGACAAGTAATTCGATGTAAATCAGCCGGGTCTAAAGGCCGACCAACGTTGATAGACTTGTCTAGTCGAAAGATATACAAGTTTCACCTGACATGTGAAAAAGTGAAAAAGAGGTCGGCAAAAAAAGTGAAAATTAATTTTAATATTGACTGAGTGGTAAACTCAATTTTAGTCGGCTTGGTTTTGGCTAACTGGTATCAGAGAAAGGTTTATATCAGAGCAAGGTTTATATCAGCCCAAGATTTAGGAAAGAAATCTTGTCTTAAAAGGAGGAAATTTAATTTTCTAAGGAAAGTTAATTAAAAATTAAAATGGCTTCTATTTCTAGTTCATTACAAACTCCAATTTTTACAAGAAAGAATTATGAATATTGGTCTTTAACTATGAAGCCTTTATTGAGAGGTCAAGACGTTTGGGAGATAGTCCACCATGGTTATGCAGAACCAGTAGACATGACAACATATAACAATCTCACACAAGCTGACAAACATGTGTTGAGAGAACAGAAGAAGAAAGATGGAAAAGCTCTGTTTTACATACATCAAGCTATGCATCAGAGCATACTCCCAAGAATAGAATAAAGAACTAATGCTACGCAAGCATGAGATACATTGGAGACTGCCTATCAAGGTTTGGATAAGGTAAAGACATCCAAGTTGCAGATTTTGAGAAGATATTTTGAATCTCTGTCCATGAAAGATTCAGAGAATGTAGACACATTCTACACCAAAGTTGTTGGGTTGATAAATCAACTGAAATATCATGGAGAATCCATAGAAGACCAAATGGTTGTTTAAAAAATTCTAAGAAGTCTTCCCCCAAGATTTGAAAACTTGGTTGTGACCTTAGAAAAACACACAAACATGAAGACATTTACCATTGATGAGTTGCAAGCTTCACTCATGAATAATGAACACAAACTCAGCTGAACACAAACATCGTTGGAAGGTGCATTCGCAGCACAGTCATCCATAAACCGTGGTAGAGGCAGGGGGAGAAACAACATCAGAGGCAGAGGAAGAAGTTCTTCAAGAGGAGGACGAGGTAGAGGTCCTATAAATGTTAGTGGCAGAGGAGATAATCATAACAAAAGTTAGCCAAGTGGCCAGAGGTTTGATAAATAAAAAATTCAATGTCATTACTATAAGAAGTTTGGTCATTATGCATATGAATGTAGGAAGAAGCAATATGACCAAGGAAGGCAAAGCCCAAATCAGTCGACCAGCACTAACACTTCGACAAGTGGAATGTTAATGGCATCAACATCTCCACTTGAATGCAATGCTGTTCAAAAAATTCCACATGACATATGGTACTTAGATTCAGGATGCAACAACCACTAGACAATTCAGTTAAAATTGATGTTGCACTTGGAAACAATGTCCAAGTTACTGTCTTAGGAAAAGGCACTGTTGATATTCTAACCAAACAGGGGGAGAGTAAATACATCCCTAATGTCTATCATGTCGAAGGTATGAAACATAATTTGCTAAGCATTGCGTAGTTGATACAAAAAGGCTACAAAGTCTACATGGAAGATGATTACTGTGTGATCAAAGACAAGCGTCCAAGCGACCAGCTGATAGCAAAAGTGCCAATGACAAGCAATCACTTGTTTCCATTGAGGATAGTTCTTGACATGAAAGGGAAGGAAAACACAGGAGCTGCATTCAAGGCAGAAAGTGAAGAAACAGTCGAGCTCCTCGACAAGAAAGAAAATTGCAGCGCTAATTTGCAAGCTACATTTAAGATAGAAGTTCAAGATGAATCTTGGTTGTGGCATTTCAAATTTGGACATCTGGATTTTGGTGGGCTGAAGCTACTACACACAAAGAATATGGTGAAAGGATTGCAATTGATTGACAGACCAAAGAGGGTTTATGAAGGCTGCATTTTCGGCAAGCAGCATAGAGATAATTTTCCAGTCAGAAAGTCCTATAGAGCATGCACACCAGTTGAAATTGTGCACTTTGACATTTGTGGTCCAATGCAGACATCATCCATTGGTGGCTGCAAGTATTTTATAACTTTTATTGATGACTACTCAAGAAAAACATGGGTATATTTTTTGAAACATAAATCTGATGCATTTAGTTATTTTCAGTAGTTCAAGGCACTCGTGGAGAACGAGAGTGGACATCGCATCAAGATCTTAAGCACCGACAGAGGAGGTGCATATGTTTCAAATGAATTTCTGAATTTTTGCAAGACCCATGGAATACAAAAACAATTCACTGCATGGTATATACCTCAGCAGAACGAGATTGCCAAAAGAAAGAACAGAACCATCATGGAGATGGCACACAGCATGTTGGTAGCCAAGCATTTGCCAAATGAATATTGGGGTGAAGCATTCGCAATTGCTGTTTACATTATGAACCGATGTCCGACAAAGAGTGTGAAGAACAAAGCTCCCCAAGAGCCATGGACAGGAATGAATCATACTGTTTCACATTTAAAAGTTTTTTATTGTGTTGCATATGCTCATATTCTAGATGAGCTCAGAAGGAAGCTAGACAAGAAGGGACATAAATGTATTTTTGTTGGTTATTCAGAAGACACAAAACCATACAAGTTCTATGATCATATCGCAAGGAAAGTGATAATCAGTTGAGATGTTCAATTTGACGAGAATGAATCATGGGATGGAACCGTCGACATAAATGTCAAGATTGTGTCGAATGTCAACAATGATAATATGTAAGAGGAAGTGGTTCAAACACCACATGTAAGTCAATCAGTCGCAACATCGTTGACTCCCATGACACCACGACATGGTTCAGCATAAGGACCATCGACAGAAGTAGCAGCTCAAGCTACACCGACAAGCACACCAAGAGGATAGCAGACTCCATCAAGCATTTCGTCAAGGTCAACATCGATAAAACAGGTGAAGACAAGAAGTCTGTGAGAAATATATGAACCTAGTACACCTAATTCATTCTCTCTCTTTGCATTATTTTCTCTTATATATGATCCGCTAACATTTGAAGAAGCTGTTGAAGAAGAAGTATGGGCAAAAGCCATGGATGAAGAAATAGAATGCATTAAGAAAAACCAGACATGGGAACTAGTTGATGTACCAACAGACAAAGATGCAATCAGTGTCAAATGGATTTACAAGACAAATCAATATGCTGATGGGAATGTGCAAAAGCACAAGGAAAGAATGGTACCAAGAGGGTTCATACAACAACCCGACATAGACTTCAATGAAACGTTTGCACCTATTGCACGCATGGATACAGTCAAAATAGTTTTGGCCATTGTTGCACAAAACAAATGGAATGTTCATCAAATGGATGTCAAGTCGACATTCTTAAATGGATATCTAGAAGAGGAAGTATATGTGGAACAGCCACAAGGGTATGAAGATTTAGGTCAAGAGCATAAAGTGTATAGGATGAAAAAAGAACTCTATGGTTTGAAGCAAGCTCGTAGAGCTTGGTACAATCGGATTGATTCCTATCTCACTGAAAATGGATTTCATAGAAGTGAAAGAGAAACGACATTGTACAACAAAGTGGATGAGCAACGTAAGATGTTAATTGTCTTCCTGTATGTAGATGATTTAATATTTATTGGTGATTATGGCATAGGATATTTTAAAGCAATCATGGAAAGTGAATTTGAAATGACTGATCTAGGGCTTATGAATTTTTTTCTGGGCATTGAAGTTCAGCAATTTGAAAGTGGTATTTTTATATCACAGTCTAAGTATGCAAGTGAAGTTTTAAAAAGATTTAACATGTCTAACTGCAAGACAGCTCCAGCACTAGTAGTAACAGGTTTGAAATTGAGCAAAGATGATGAAGGATCCACTGTAGATCTTAAGCTGTTCAAAAGGCTTGTTGGCAGCCTTATGTATTTGATAGCGACAAGACCAGACATTATGTATGGTGTAAGTATAATTTGAAGGTTCATGGAGTCACCAAAAGACTCACATTGGCAAGCATGTAAAATAATTCTGAGGTATGTAAGTGGCACAAAAGACCTTGGTATTTTGTATTCAACCTCAGAAAATTTTAAAATCATTAGTTACAATGACACTGACAATGGAGGAAGCATAGATGATAGGAAAAGCACATCTGGGTACACATTTCATTTTGGTACAGGTGTTGTTTCATGGGCTTCAAATAAACAACCCATAGTAACTTTGTCTTCAGCTGAAGCAGAGTATGTTGCAGCGACAAGTGCTACATGTCAACCTCTCTGGATGAGAAGAGTCTTAAAAGACTTGTCACAGAACCATCAGGAACCGACAACAATTCAGCCATAGCATTATCAAAGAATCATGTGTTTCACAAGAGAACCAAGCACATCGACAAAAGGTTTCATTTTATAAGAGAGTTGGTGAACGACAAGGAAATTTGTTTGGAATTTTGCAGGTCTGAAGACCAACTTGCAGACATCTTTACAAAACCATTGGCAAAGGACACATTCCAGTATCTGCATAGTTATCATGGAATGACAAGTTCTCCACAGTGAACTCTGTCATAAATAGAGGATGTCTAAGCTCTGAAACATTTTGTAAATTTTGTTTTAAAAATCCCCATCTGCTTGTAATTAAGGGGGAGTGTTGGAAAATGTAATTACTCACAGATCCATACCTAACTTTCAGCCGACTCTATCAGAGTTTGTACCAGTCAAGATCTTGTTGATCAGTCTGACAAGAGGGAAGAGTCCACGATTCGGCAATGTAAACCAGTCGAAATTATTTCTGAAGCTAAGTTGTTAGGTAGATAGTTATTACAGTCTTTAATAGTGAGTCAGTCGACCCATGTAGAAGCAATCCCCAGGTTTCCTATAAATGGAAGAAGAAATTTGTAAATCAGTTTACAGACACAATAGAGAGACAAAGGAACTCAGGGTGAGAAAGAAAAGTTGAAGCTCAAGCTTCTGTGTAAGTGATTCAGTCGAAGAGCCAAAGCTCTGTAAAAGGATCACTAGGTGAGCCAACAAGTTTGGACCGACCAGTCTGAGCCGACAAGTCTGGACTGACAAGTTTGTAATACTTTGTTTTTTCCACATAAGTCATATATATGAAATAGTTTATGGTTGAATGTGTTTATTTGGCCGCACAATATTTCCAAATTTACTTGTGTAAATATCTTTTACTATTACAGTTGAGTGAAAGAACAAGAACCCATAAATTTCTCACTGTGTGAAAGTTCGAGGGTTTTAGGGCACATTGGTCGACTCAAGTCTTCCTACATATTTGGGCATATGTTTTATAAGTTATTTGGATTTGTTAATGTGTTTATTTTACTTCATTTTACTCAAAGGTGAAAAGCATTTGTAATTTCTTAAGTCTCTTAGATTAAGAAAAATACTCTGTAGATTTCTACCAAAGTGAACCCACAAGGTTGGTTGAGTAAGCGGACTTGAGAAGTCAAAGAAGTCAGCCGACTTGAGTGGTCGAAGAGGTCATTTGACTTGAGTGGTCAAAGAGGTGAGCTGACTTAGAGGTCGAAGTCAGCGGACTTCGAAGTGACAAGTGGTCGAGGTAAAATTAGTCGGTAGAACTAAGAAGTAAGTCGACGTAAATCAGTCGGGTCTAAAGGCCGACCAAAGTTGATAGACTTGTCTAGTCAAGAGATAGACAAGTTTCACCCAACATGTGAAAAAGTGAAAAAGAGGTCGGTGAAAAAAGTGAAAATTAATTTTGACTGAGTGGTAAACTCAAGTTTAGTCGGCTTGGTTTTGGCTGACTGGTATCAGAGCAAGGTTTATATCAGCCCAATATTTAGGAAAGAAATCTTGTCTTAAAATGTGGAAATTTAATTTTCTAAGGAAAGTTAATTAAAAATTAAAATGGCTTCCACTTCTGGTTCATTACAAACTCCAATTTTTACAGGAAAGAATTATGAATATTGGTATTTAACTATGAAGCCTTTATTCAAAGGTCAAGATGTTTGGGAGATAGTCCACCATGGTTATGCAGAACCAGCAGACATGACAGCATATACAAATCTCACATAGGCTGAGAAAGATGTGTTGAGGGAACAGAGAAAGAAAGATGGAAAAGCTCTATTTTACATACATCAAGCTATGCATGAGAGAATACTCCCAAGAATAGCAGCAAAAACTAATGCTAAGTAACCATGGGATACATTGGAGACTGCCTATCAAGGTTTGGATAAGGTAAAGACATCCAAGCTGCAGATTCTGAGAAGAGATTTTGAATCTTTGTCCATGAAAATTCAGAGAATGTAGACACATTCCACACCAGACTTGTTGGGTTGATAAACCAATTGAAATCTCATGGAGAAGCCATAGAAGACTGAATGGTTGTTGAAAAAGTTCTCAGAAATCTTCCCCCAAGATTTGAAAACTTGGTTGTGACCTTAGAAAAACACACAGAAATGACGACATTTACCATTGATGAGTTGCAAGCTTCACTCATCAATCATGAACATAGACTCAGCAGAACATAGACATCATTGGAAGGTGCATTCGCAGCACAGTCATCCATAAGCCATGGTAGAGGTAGGGGGAGAAACAAATTTAGAGGTAGAGGAAGAAGTTCTTTAAGAGGAGGACAAGGCAGAGGTCCTGCAAATGTCGATGGCAGAGGAGATAATTAGATCCCAAGTCAACCAAGTGGCCAGAGGTATGATAAATATAAAATTCAATGTCATTACTGAAAGAATTTTGGTCATTACACATATGAATGCAGGAAGAAGCAATATGACCAAGGAAGGAAAAGCCCAAATCAGTTGACCAACACTAGCACTTCGACAACTGCAATTTTAATGGCATAGACATCTCCACTTGAATGCAATGCTATTCAAGAAATTCCACATGACATATGGTACTTAGATTCAGGATGCAGCAACCACATGACTGGTAATTTAAATTTGTTTTCCAGTCTAGATAATTCAGTTAAAACTGATGTTACACTTGGAAACAATGTCCAAGTTACTGTCTTAGGAAAAGGCACTGTTGATATTCTAACCAAACAGGGGGAGAGTAAATACATCGCTAATGTCTATCATGTCGAAGGTCTAAGGCTACCGATTCTACATGGAAGATTATCACTGTGTGATCAAAGACAAACGTCCAAGCGATCAACTAATAACAAAAGTGCCAATGACAAGAAATCGCTTGTTTCCATTGAGGATAGTTCCCGACATGAAAGGGAAGGAAAACAAAAGAGCTACATTCAAGGCAGAAATTGAAGAAACCATCGAGCTGCTCAAGAAGAAAGAAAATTGCAGCACTAATTTGCAAGCTGCATTTCAAACAGAAGTTCAGGATGAATCCTGGTTGTGGCATTTTAGATTTGGACATCTGAATTTTGGTGGGATGAAGCTACTACACACAAACAATATGGTCAAAGGATTTCCATTGATCGACAAACTAGAGAGGGTTTGTGAAGGTTGCATTTTTGGCAAGCAGCACAAAGAGACATTTCCAGTTGGAAAGTCCTATAGAGCACACAAATCACTTGAAATTGTGCACAATGACATTGTGGTCTAATGCAGACATCATCCATTGGTGGCTGCAAGTATTTTCTAACTTTTATTGATCACTACTCAAGAAAAACATGGGTATATTTTTTGAAACATAAATCTGATGCATTTAGTTATTTTTAGTAGTTCAAGGCACTCGTGGAGAACCAGAGTGGACATCACATCAAGATCTTAAGGAATGACGTACAAGGTGCATATGATTCAAATGAATTTCTGAATATTTGCAAGACCCATGGCATACAAAAACAATTCACTACATGGTATACACCACAGCAGAATAGTATTGCCAAAAGAAAGAACAGAACCATCATGGAGATAGTACGGAGCATGTTGGTAGCCAAGCATTTGCCAAATGAATATTGGGGTGAAGCATTCGCAACTACTGTTTACATTATGAACCGATGTCCGACAAAGAGTGTGAAGAACAAAGTTCCCCAAGAAGCATGGACAGGTATGAATCATAGTGTTTCACATTTAAACGTTTTTGGTTTTGTTGCATATGCTAATATTCCAGATGAGCTCAGAATGAAGCTAGACAAGAAGGGAAAGAAATGTATTTTTTTCGGCTCCTCAGAAGACACAAAAGCATACAAGTTGTATAATCATGTCACAAGGAAAGTGATAATCAATCGAGATGTTCAATTTGACGAGAATGAATCATGGGATGGAATCGTAAACATAAATGTCAAGATTGTGTCGAATGTCGACAATGATTTATGGAAGAGGAAGTGGTTCAAACACCACATGTATGTCAACCGGTCGTAGCACCATCAACTCCCATGACACCATGACATGGTTCAGCACAAGGACCATCGACACAAGTAGCAGCTCAAGCTACACCGACAAGCACACCACGAGGACAACAGACTCCATCAAGCATTTCGTCAAGGTCGACATCGACAGAACTGGTGAACACAAGAAGTATGCGAGAAATATATGAACCTAGTAAACCTAATTCATTCTCTCTCTTTGCATTATTTTCTCTTATATATGATCCACTAACATTTGAAGAAGCTGTTGAAGAAGAAGTATGGGCACAAGCCATGGATGAAGAAATAGAATGCATTGAGAAAAACCAGACATGGGAATGGGTTGATGTACCAATAGACAAAGATGAAATCACTGTCAAATGGATTTACAAGACAAAGCAAGATGCTGATGGGAATGTGCAAAAGCACAAGGAAATAATTGTAGCAAGAGGGTTCACACAACAACCCGACATAGACTTCAATGAAACGTTTGCACCTGTTGCATGCATGGATACAGTCAAAATAGTTTTGGCCATTGCTCCACAAAACAAATGGCATGTTCATCAAATGGATGTCAAGTCAGAATTCTTAAATGGATATCTAGTTGAGGAATTATATGTGGAACAACCACAAGGGTATGAAGTTATAGGTCAAGAGCATAAAGTGCATAGGCTGAAAAAGGAACTCGATGGTTTGAAGCAAGCTCATAGAGCTTGGTATAGTCGGATTGATTCCTATCTCACTGAAAATGGATTTCACAGAAGTGAAAGTGAATTGACATTGTACACCAAAGTGGATGAGCAAGGTAAGATGTTAATTGTCTGCCTGTATGTAGATGATTTAATATTCACTGGTGATTATGGCATAGGAGATTTTAAAGCAGTCATGGAAAGTGAATTTGAAATGACTGATATGGGGCTTATGAATTTTTTTCTGGGCATTGAAGTTCAGCAATTTGAAAGTGGTATTTTTATATCATAGTCTAAGTATGCAAGTGAAGTTTTAAAAAGATTTAACATGTATAATTGCAAGACAGCCCCAGCACCAATAATAACAGGTTTAAAATTGAGAAAAGATGTTGAAGGATCCACTGTAAATCCTATGCTGTTTAAAAGGCTTGCTGGAAGCCTTATGTATTTGACAGTGACAAGAACAGATATTATGTATGGTGTAAGTCTAATTTCAAGATTCATGGAGTCACCAAAAGACTCACATTGGAAAGCAGGAAAAAGAATTCTGAGGTATGTAAGTGGCACAAAAGACCTTGGTATTATGTATTCAACCTTAGAAAATTTTAAAATCATTGGTTACCCTGATAGTGACAATGGAGGTAGCATAGATGACATGAAAAGCACATCTGGGTACAGATTTCATTTTGGTACAGGTGTTGTTTCATGAGATTCAAAGAAACAGCCCATAGTAAATTTGTCTGTAGCTGAAGAAGAGTATGTTGCGGTGACAAGTGCTGCATGTCAAGCTATCTAGATGAGAAGAGTCCTAAAAGACTTGTTACAAAACCATGAAGAACTGACAACAATTCAGCCATAGCATTATCAAAGCATCATGTGTTTCACAAAAGAACCAAGCACATCGACAGAAGGTTTCATTTTATAAGAGAGTTGGTGAACGACAAGGAAATTTGTTTGGAATTTTGCAGGTCTGAAGACCAACTTGCAGACATCTTTATGAAACCATTGGAAAAGGACACATTCCAGTATCTGCATAGTTATCATGGAATGACAAGTTCTCCACAGTGAACACTGTCATAAACAGAGGATGTGTAAGCTCTGAAACATTTTGTAAATTTAGTTTTAAAAATCTCCATCTGCTTATAATGAAGGGGGAGTGTTGGAAAATGTAATTACTCACATATCCATACCAGACTTTTAGCCGACTCTATCAGAGTCTGTACCAGTCAAGATATTGTTGGTCAGTCTGACAAGAGGGAATATTCCATGATTCGGCAATGTAAACCAGTTGAAATTATTTCTGAAGCTAAGTTGTTAGGTAGATAGTTATTACAGTCTTTAATGGTGAGTCAGTCGACCCATGTATAAGCAATCTTCAGGTTTCCTATAAATAAAAGAAGAAATTTGTAAATCAGTTTACAGACACAATAGAGAGACAAAGGAACTCAGGGTGAGAAAGAGAAGTTGAAGCTCAAGATTCTATGTAAGTGATTCAGTCGAAGAGTTGAACCTCTATAAAAGGATCAGTCAGTGAGCCGACAAGTCTGGACCGATAAGTTCGTAATAATTTGTTATTTCCCCATAAGTTATATATATGAAATAGTTTATGGCTGAATGTGTTTATTTGGCCACACAATATCTCCAGATTGACTTGTGTAAATGTCTTTTCCCATTACAGTTGAGTGTGAAAACAAGAACCGATAAATTTCTCACCGTGTGAATGTTCCAGGTTTTTACGGCACATTGGTTGACTCAAGTCTTCCTACATATTTGGGCATATGTTTTATAAGTTATTTGGATTTGTTAATGTGTCTATTTTACTTCATTTTACTCACAGGTGAAAAGAATTTGTAATGTCTTAAGTCTCTTAGACTAAGAAAAATACTTTGTAGATTTCGACCAAAGTGAACCAACAAGGTCTATTGAGTAAGCTGACTTGAGAAGTTGAAGAATTCAGCCGACTTGAGTGGTCGAAGAGGTCAGTCAAGTTGAGTGGTCAAAGAGGTGAGCTGACTTAGAGGTCGAAGTCAGCCGAATTCGAAGTGACAAGTGGTCGAGGTAAAATCAGTCGGTATAATCGACAACTAAGTTGATGTAAATCAGTCGGGTCTAAAGCCCAACCAAAGTTGATAGACTTGTCTAGTCGAAAGATAGACAAGTTTCACCCGACATGTGAAAAAACTGAAAAAGAGGTTGATGAAAAAAGTGAAAATTAATTTTAATATTGACTGAGGAGTAAACTCAAGTTTAGTCAGCTTGGTTTTGGCTAACAAAGTCGCCAACATGGGAATGGTCCGAGCTTAATCTATCCTTTGAGATGGTTAATTGTTTTGAGGTTTTCAAACAATTTTATTCTGCACAACATAAGTGGCGTAAACTTACATGGATATATTCCATGGGGACCTGTGATATCATCTCCAAGTTTGATCTCAAGATAATAGAAATTACGGCAACAACTCACCAAGCAGTTACACTCTTGTTGTTCAATGACTCACAAACATTGACTTAGGAAGACATTAAATTCGAATTGAATTTGCCAGATGAAGATGTTGAACCATTGTTACATTCAATTGCATGTACAGACTTCAAAATTCTTTTAAAGCATCCTAGCAAAAAACAGTAAGTCCAAGTGATAGTTTTGAATTCAATCATGGTTTTACACACAAATTGAACAGGATTAATCTCCCACTTTCGAAGAAGAAAGTCACAGAGACATTGAAAAAGGACAGAGCACCGACCATTGAAGCAACAATAGTTCGAATCATGAAATACAGAAGAGATTTACATCTTCAAGAATTATATATTGAATGCATAGAGAAACTTCAACGGATTTTCAAACCCAAGATTAAATAAATTAAAAATGGGGTTGAAGAGTTGATATCAAGAGATTTCTTTGAAAAGGACGAAAATAATCCGGACTTATACTTATATGTAGATTTTCCAACAGACCCAATTCAGACCAACTTAATGAGAAACAAAAGTCAGATGTCTGCGACAGCAGACTCCTAGCGTACTCTATACCTACACTCTCAAAGATTACATATGCTAAATTCAAAAATAAGCTATGTTAGATCTACGAGTTTCCTAGAGACTAGCTTGTTCAAAGAATACCTGACAGATCTACGAGTTTCCTCAAGACCAGCTTGTTCCAAGAGCTCCTTATATAGAATTATTATATAATTTTAATTATAGTATTTAAAATTATCTAATAAAAAATTAACTCATATTTATTTTAATTAACTTAGTAAATTTTACAAATAAATTATTAATTAAATAATGAATTATTTACCATATTATTATATAATTTTAATTATCGTATTTAAAATTATCTAATAAAAAATTAACTAATATTTATTTTAATTAACTTAATAAATTTTACAAATAAATTATTAATTAAATAATGAATTATTTACAATATTATTTTATTTTCTTAATCTAATGACTTAAGTTATTGTTAAGAGCATTTTGCACATTTTATATGGCCAAATTTTAGGTAAAAAGTGGACAAAATTTGTTCATAATATCAGTTTTTAGTTGTTTCTGCAATGAAAATCGCAATTTCAAGAAGAAATCAACACCTTCCATTCCGACAAAATTTGCACTAAGATGTGCAAATGGTAGAGACAATTACCTCATTAATATTTGGTTTAATAGTTTTATTAACTATTTATTTTGAATGGTATTTTTTGAAAATGTCTGTTATAAGTGATCACATTCCTAACTATTTAATTCATCACAAATATAATCTTGTGATGAAGGTTCCTAGCCTTTTAACTTGACACGGGCCGTGAAGAACCTCAGCAAATCAATATCTTATTACGTGAATGAGTGTTACATATAAAGGAGATCAAAACTATTTTCTACAATTAGATAATGAGATTATTAACTAGATTTTACTAACTAATAATTGAAATAGTATTTACAACGTAATCCCAAAGGATTATTCAATATTCCCCCCTTAATCCGAAGGGACATCTGACATGCCAAGCTGCATTCTAAATTTTTCAAACTTTTCACGGCCCAATGCTTTAGTAAAGATATTTGTCATTTGCTCTAAAGTAGGACAATGTGTCAGATGAATGGTTTTGGCCTCAACATGATGTCAAATCAAGTGATATTTGGTGTTGATATGTATGGTTCGATCATGGAATTTTGGATTCTTGGCCAATTGAATTGCAGAAGTGTTGTCAACAAAGAGAGGCTTTGAACTCATTTGTTTTTCCCGCAAGACTTCAAGTATTTTACGAAGACAAATGATTTCTTTTGTGGCTTGAGCTGCTGTAACATATTCTGCTATGGTTGTAGAATCAGCAAGAACAGATTGCTTTCGTGATCTCCATGTGATATCTACTGATATATACTGTCATATCAAAAACATTTTTCAACTTTCTTTTGATAGATACTATATAATCGTCATTATTTCCCGTGACAAGAAAATCATCCACATAGACAACTAGATATACAACTGATCTTCCAACTTTCTTGACAAATAAAGTTGCATCATCTAGATTGAAGTTCTTATAATTCAATTTGAGAAGATGCTCAATTAACTTTTCATACAAAGCTTGAGGTGCGTGCTTTAAACCATATAAATATTTGACTAATTTGCATACCTTCTGTTCTTGACCTTTGATAGCAAATCCTTTAGGATGATCCATATAAACATCTTCTTTTAAGTCTCCATTCAAAAATGTGGTTTTAACATCCATGTGATGTATCTTCCATCCTTTTTGTGTTGCTAATGAAAACAAAGTTTGAATGGTGCCCCATTTAGCTGTAGGAGCAAATGTTTCTGTGTAATCAACACCTTCTGTTTGTGCATACCCTTTTGCTACAAGTCTCTCTTTGTGTTTATCAAGTGATAGATCAGCTTTATATTTATTCTTATATATCCACTAGTATCCAGTCGGTTTGGTTCCAATTGGAGGATTCACCAACCTCCAAGTTCCATTTTTTATGAGAGCATCATACTCTCTTTTCATTGCACTTTTCCATACATCACGGTTTACTACTTCTTGAAAAGATGCAAGTTCATCAAACGCATGAAAGTTTAATTCACAATCAAATTTTTCAAAATCATCATACCTTTTCGAGAATGTCTTAGTCCGTATCGATCTACGAACTTATTATTGTTGTGGTGTTTGCTTTGTTTCTTCTTTAAGAGCAAGTTTTGCATTATCCATTCCATTAACAATATCATCAACTATCTCATGGGTCAGTGCAAGAAGATGAGGGACCTTTAAGATGCAATCCTAGTTTTCAAAAACAACATCATGTTACCAAAAAATACATCAACCCGAGCGTGACATAGCACTTGGTATGGTTTAACCCGAGCCTGACATGTCATGGAACATGTAGGATAGGAAGACAAATCGCGTATGCATTATACAACTACAAAATGCGCTCATGATATGTATTTATAAAACGCGTATGCGATTTGTAAATCATAAAAAAAAAATTTAAATACACAGTCTCGAACCCACGGCCCATTTTCACAATCAAGAACGCGAATTCGACGAGCCATTGAAGCATTTGGAGCGAGACCACTGCTTGGGATTGTTGCAGGAGATGCTTCAGGTTGAGGGGAGGATATTTCACTCATGCATTGTCATCCAACAAGGTAATTCAATCACCCAATGCATTTTTTTTTTGTCAATTTTTACCCTATAATTGTGTGACTTTAGATGTGTGATATTCAAATGCACTTCCCTCCTATCTTTTTTAATTCTCAAGAGCATTACCTTATACACCTAGTAGAAGAGACTGAATAATGTGGTTCTATCCATATCCATACAATGTTGCTTGCAGAGAGATATATGGAGTTTCTAAAACATTTTGTGAGACAAAGAGTTCATCTAGAAGGATCTATGGCTGAGGGGTACATGGTCTTTCAGATAATGGTTCATTTGAGTGAGTACTTACCTCAATTTCATTATGAAGCTCCATGATTATGGGGCAAAAACCAAGATCAATTTTTTAAGGAGAAAGATTAGAGGGTGGAGGGTCTTCAAAGAGGATAAGAGGTATACTCAATTTTTTTGTAACAATTGTTCTAATCCTAAATATTGTAAATTTGGATTTAAATAATGATTACTTGTACATGTAGATGCTAAGGAGTGGGAGTCATTACATTTGTATGGTGCATAGAATTCTTAATTTATGTTAGAGTGGACTGAGGAGTATAGTCAACCAAAGAAAGTAGAGGTCGAATATCACTTTAAAACGATTTTTAGAACATACTGGAATGTAATTCAATCTTTAGAGAATGATAATTGTGTATGTTTTGTTTATGCATCAAACATAATGGAAATTAGGTTTTTAACAGTTTTTGAGGTGGTCATGTTTTAGTGGATTTATGATGTCAAGGTAAATACATTCCATAAATTCTCAACTAAATAAGTTTTCTTGTTTCATATTATTTTGTGCTTCTCTAACAATTTTCTCAAAGACATTTGATTTGATGGGGCTAGGGAATCCACCACACGCCAATGATTTAATTGATATGTTGAATATATTTTCCCAATAACACCTATGTAAGAAAAAATCAATACCATAAAGATATAAAATAAAAGTAAAAGTGTTAAGCTTTAATTATTGTTTATAGTTTTTTATGTTTGAAAAATTAGTCAAACTTAAGTTTGTGTATGTTTTCCTTAATTTAAATTTTCAATTTTGAAGAGATGTCATTATATACCATGTATACGTTTCTAATTATTTTCTTATTGATTTTTTTATTGCAGTTGCGGCTATGGACCCCAATGCGGAAATATTGATTGAGCTTGCCCAGTTGAGAGGTTTGAGTACTGCTTTTAGTGGTGGTGATAGAATTCGATGTTCACTTGCATCCACTTTGGATGCAATTGTTGAGACCATCACATTGTCAAACAACATACTATATGATATTACTTCATATAGAGAAAGAAAAAGACGTGAGCACGCTGATGGGCTTAGCTACAATGCAATAAAAAAGTTGAAAATCACCAAGGAGCATATATTTTCATTGTTTAGGGACCCTCACACGGGGGAAATCCCAAATGAAAATAGGCCACATATCTCTATCGAGTGGTGCACATATCAACCATTTGTTGATAACTGGATGGATAGATGTTATATGGTTTTTGATATGTCACCACACAACAACAGGGAAATCTCGTTGTACTTCCTTCGGAAGATGTATGCAGAGTTCATGTTGGGAAAACATGTAAAATATTTTGATATATTGCAGTTTCAGGGGATCGGTGGGGGGATTCCCCAAAACCGACCCAATGCCAGGCTTCGAGACGTTGATCGCTCTATCCCTGCACCTCGCAGACAGTTTCCTGGGCCAGATGTCCCACCTGTACATCATGTTATTCCACAGACACGTGAGGCATTTTTGAGTTTGGCACGGGCCGTTGTTCGCCATGGCACTATGGTTTAGCATATGGGTGAGGAAGGGACATCTGTCCCTGGTGTGGTACATACACCAGGTCCTCATGGTGTAGGACCATCTTCTAGTGCAGTACCATCCACTGGTGCAGGACCATCTACTAGTGCAGCACCATCAACACATTCCCAGCCTACTTTTGAGCCTCACGAGTGCACATCGCGTGGTCGTCCATGCTATGGTCTTTCATCAGATGTTGTCTTCAGTGGGTTTTTGAGTGATGTATGTATATGGTTAATTGTAATAAATTCTTCATTTATTTTCCTCTTTGTACACATATGTAGAGTTTGAGCTAATATATTAATTTTGTGAACTTGCAGATGATGCTTTATGCCGGAAGCGATGCCCCAGAGTATCATGTCCCACACTCTACACAGTGGCAACACATTCCATCCACTGATCCCGTATCTCACACCGAGGTAAACATTTTAAAATTTCAGTTTTTTAATACTTGTTAAATTGTTAATTTCCACATACTGTACATGTTAGTTCACTAATGTTATCTACGGTCTAATATTTACAATTATTAAACTTGTAGATGCGGGATACTTCACGGGGGAAAGCAGTGATGGAGGTAGGATCCATATCTGGGAAGATGCCAGATCCTACACGAGGGGAAGCAGTGATGGAGGTAAACATTTTAAACATTTAAAAAATGTCATTTTTTAAATACATGTATGTTCGTTGAATCATCCATGTCTAGCTACATGAACTCTTGTTGACTATAGGCTGGTACCGAAACACCTGGACCACTTCCTGGAGTTGTATCTCCTTATAGGCCATATGTGAACAAAGGCCAAGTGTATATGAGACGGCCTACTCCTAGAAAGAGTGAAGTTGTCAGGGACCATGGACATACTGATACCATGGTAATTTGTATATCCTTCGATGATATTTCTTGGTTAACTTGAAATCCAGTGCATAAAATATTTTGTTAATGTTTGATTTGCATGTTTACTGCATCAGGAGCTAGAGTTCACTGTTGAAAACCTTGCAGGGATGGTTGATGCAGCAGTCAGTGCTGCATCTACAATGGCAACAAGTCACACAGAGGTACAACTGTTTGAACATGATATAGACATAGTGTGTTATTGTTGTCTATTGTTTATTCATGCACATTTATAACTATTTCAAGATTTGGTGATTGTAGCCACCACCACCACCAAGTCCTTCCCCCTCTGGTTCGACCATGGATGTGACCATCATTCATGTTCAACCAACAGCTCCATCTGCTACACAAGAAACCCAATCCCCTTTGTCACAGTCTCTCACTGAGGTGAGATGTCCATTAATGAACAATTGTTTCATGTCCATTAACATTTTCATAATTTTTGAGTTAATTTAGATATGGTATTTTATTGAGCTAATGTATTAGTACATAGTTAATTGAATTTAACAATTGATATTTAATTTGCAGGATCCAGAGATGCACACTGGTCCTATAGTTGTGCCTACAGGATCACCCTCAAGAAAGAACAAGAGGAAGCTTGAGTTTTGATGTGTCTTATGGGATATGTACATATTGATACATGTGTACATGTGGCTTGGACAGTTTTGGATACATGTACTTTTGGAGACATGTACATTGACATTTCACTTACATGTGCATGTGGCTTGTATAGTTTTGGATACATGTACATGTGGCTTGGATAGTCTTTGATAGATGTGGAGAGACATGTACTTCTGGTTACTTTTGGATATATATGTACTTTTCGATACTTTTGGATATGTATGTACTTTTGGAGACATGTACATAATTGACATTTCAGTTATAAATGAATGATACATTTCACTTTGAATTTGCTCTTTGGTTTCCACATGTTCTTGTGTCAATCTATTGTATTGATTTGTGAGGATTATCTATTACTTATGAATGCACTATGTCAAAAGAAAAAACTATTATATTTAAAGATTTCAATGATCTCAATACATGCACACTAAAGTCAAAGTTCTAGCTTGTGTAATTTAATAAATATAAGTGCAATACGATGTAATTCAAGGTTTCAATGAACTCACTACTCGCACACCTATTGGATATATCTAATTAAAAATTGTGAGTTTGGATTCATTAAATTACAAGTTAAGTCAATGCTCAAGTGTAATTTAATAAAATAAGTGCAATATATGCTTTACATTTCCTCAACAACCAACAACACTATTCAACAAACCTCATGCACCCAATGACTAATCACTCAGCATTAAAGGAACTACAATAGAATCCAAAGACTGAGAACCAACTTTGTGAATCAACATGATTTGAAGCATAAGTCCATCAGATTTGAAAAAGTTCAGTTCGACATTAGATTGACTCTGAATGTAGTTGTGACAGTAAGATAAGATTAGGGTTAGGATTAGGGTTTCCTTGGTAGGGTTATGGTAATGGGACATGAATGTTAAACAATAAACCCTAGTTAGGGATATGGTTATCCAAGTTTGGCCTTTGTTAGCATGAAATGCATTGTCCAGCTTTGGCCCTCGTTGGCGTGACTGCATTGTCCCCTATTGAGCGAAACCATAGATTCAGAAACCACCGTAGAAGGAGGGCATCGGGAAATGGATAGGAGGGAGAGGCCCCCCCATAGCTAAAATCCCACGTCATGAATCCAACGAATTGACGGTTCGTCGATCGGAGGCCTGAGCATCGATCTATGGTGAGTTGTGGGTCACCTCTAGATACCATTCAGGGACACCTGGTGGACTTGGGCCTAGTGCGCAAAAAACCTCACGAAGCGGCAATTTTGAATTCTGTCAACTCCTGTTAGTGTGTTTTGGCATGGGAAATATGGCAATGCCAACCGTATCCCCACCATTTGTGGCTTTCCAACTTTGGCCCTCGTTGGTGTGACTGTACTATCGCCTACTGAGTGAAACCATAGCTTCAGAAACCACCGTAGACGGAGGTCATCGAGAAATGGAGTGGAGGGAGAGGCCCCACACTAGCTAAAATCCCTTATCACGAATCCAATGGAATTGACGGTTCATCAATCGGAGGCCCGAGCATCGATCTATGGCGAGTTGCAGGTCACCTCCAAATACTGTTCAGGGACACCTGGTGGACTTGGGCCCGGTGCACAAAAAACCTCACAGAGCAGCAATTTTGAATTCTGTCAACTCCTGCTAGTGTTTTTGGGCATGGGAAATATGGCAATGCCAACCGCATCCCCACCATCCGTGGCTTTCCAGCTTCGGCCCTCGTTGGCGTGACTGCATTGTCCCCTACTGAGTGAAACCATAGCTTCAGAAACCACCATAGAAGGAGGGCATCGGGCAATGGACAGGAGGGAGAGGCCCCCCCATAGCTAAAATCCCACGTCACGAATCCAACGGAATCAACGGTTCATCGATCAGAGGCCTGGGCATCGATCTATGGTGAGTTGCGGGTCACCTCCAGATACCATTCAGGGACACCTGGTGGACTTGGGCCTGGTGCGCAAAAAACCTCACGAAGCCGCAATTTTGAATTCTGTCCACTATTGTTAGTGTGTTTTGGCATGGGAAATATGGCAATGCCAACCGTATCCCCACCATCCGTGGATTTCCAGCTTTGGCCCTCGTTGGCGTGACTGTATTGTCCCCTACTGAGCGAAACCATAGCTTTAGAAACCACCATAGACGGAGGTCATTAGGAAATGGAGAGGAGGGAGAGGCCCCCCACTAGCTAAAATACCTCATCACAAATCCAATGGAATCGACGGTTCATCAATCAGAGGCCCGAGCATCGATCTATGGCAAGTTGCAGGTCACCTCCAGATATCGTTCAGGGACACCTGGTGGACTTGGGCCCGGTGCGCAAAAAACCTCACGGAGTAGCAATTTTGAATTCTGTCAACTCCTGCTAGTGTTTTTGGGCATGGGAAATATGGCAATGCCAACTGCATCCCCAACATCCATGGCTTTCCAGCTTTGGCCCTCGTTGGCATAACTGCATTGTCCCCTACTGAGCAAAACCCTAGCTTCAGAAACCACCGTAGACGGAGGGCATCGGGAAATGGACAGGAGGGAGAGCCCCCCCTTAGCTAAAATCCCACTTCACGAATCCAACGGAATCGACGGTTCGTCGATCGGAGGCCCGAGCATCGATCTATGGTGAGTTGCAGGTCACCTCCAGATACCATTCAGGGACACCTGGTGGACTTGGGCCCGATGCGCAAAAAACCTCACGGAGCGGCAATTTTGAATTCTGTCAACTCCTACTAGTGTGTTTGGGCATGGGAAATATGGCAATGCCAACTGCATCCCCACCATCCATGGCTTTCTATCTTTGGCCCTCGTTGGCGTGATTGCATTGTCCCCTACTGAGCGAAACCCTAGCAAGTATGGCTGATAAACATGCCTAAGTAAAAATATGGTGCGTTACAGACCATGCATGCCAAGTGGCATCTCGGAAAGAATATCC
>LPNX010653908.1:5357-21927 GCA_001517045.1 Pseudotsuga menziesii | reverse complement strand
TATTGAAATTCTATTGGTTCTTGAATTCCAAATCACAAAAACTTATTTTGGCACGTTTTCTTATAAGGCCCATTTTAGACCCCAAATTTCCTCTAATGAGGTGCAGCAGAACTATGTTTACCTTCCCTGAGCTATAATAGAAACACAGTTCTGTGGACGTAACTTCCATCCTGGAGGTGAACCACGTTAAAATCGAGTGTTATGTGATTGATTTATGTGTTGTGTTTATTTGTTGCATCTATCAGTTAGTACATGAACCTTGTTTACAGTTTAATGTATGTATGCATTATTCAGTTTACAGCACTATAGAAGATAATTGCAAGTTGAAGTCCTTATATATTCTGTATAAGAGTTTGGCTATGTTTCATCCCAGATAGTTAAGAGTCGCGGAGTGAATAGCCTGGTATGATTGAGTCCCGTAAGTCGGACACGAGTAGCACTGAGTACGTAGAGCCGTAGCGGTAGGATATCGCAAGGAGGCGATATCGCACCATCAGAGAAGCTGTGGTGCACTGTGGTTGAGAATCTAGAGTAGGAGGGAGTTACGTGTTGGACGAGGCACGACAATGCGATAAGGGCTAGATTCACTGTAAGCAAGAGGAAGTTACGCATCGCAGAAAGAGAGATCTCGCAGGCTAGAAGAGCTGTGAGACATCCAGGCTGCCATAAAACCTGGTCCAAGACACTTGAGTCTTTGGCCAACCCATCAGAGTCACTTCGGGTGAGACTTTAGGCCGCCCTGCGGTCTGTCGCCGAAAGGGCCAGTGAGCTAGGGGTGTTGTTGGTTAAATATAGTAAACCTGGGTCTGGCCATGCAAGCCAACAAATGGTTCCGTTGTCGGTTTTGAACAAACTGAGCATTGATGTTTTGGTGGCGGCCTACGAGAGACGAAATCAACGAGTGGGTTTGGTCTAACCAGAAAGAGTTTGTCGAACGAGAGAACAAGAGTCCTAAACTGAGTACAGAGGCCTGGTTACAGAAAATATCATTACAGACCTGCATGCGATATTTTTTGCGACCTTTGGAGATGAGCTTTACGACTGGTTATCAAAGTTGACTGATACAAGAATATTCAAGAAGAAAAGAAACATTGTCTGGACACCGGAGCTGATTCAGACCGTGAAGAACCTTGATAATCCCCTCACGAGGACAGTAGACTTCTGGCTTGTGAGTGTGCTAGAAGGCTTCGTCACAGAGTTTGCAGTTGACCAGAGGAAAAGCTTCAGTGAGGCTGAGCACTACTTCTTCAAAGGATATCATGGTAAGTACCTAAAATCTTTAAACTTGTCCATTAAGATGCTATTACATGAAAAAGGAACAATGGATCTAGTTTCAGATGAATAAGTAAAGATAGTAATGTCACAAGAGTTTGAAAGTTATTTTGATGACATTGGACGAACACGTAGTGGAAAGAAATATAAAGTAGATTTCAGATCTCCAATATTTGAAGACAGTTCAGATAATACCAGACAACAGAGTCATAGTACCACAGAAGGAATAGAAGGGGGTATCCCTTACCACCCTTACACCCCACAGAAATAGACCGAGACCCAGAACAATCCCGCAGGAACTTCATCTAGTAGCTCGCAGACAGTACCTACCACTGCTATGTCACCGCCACCTACACCACCGAGTGGTAGTAACACAGCAAATCAACATCCACCATGTAGAATTAGAATGGGGGATGATATGAAGCTACTTATCTTTAAGGGTGCAGGGGCAGAGGACCCAGAGCAGCATTGGTTTCTATGTGAAGCCATGTGGACCATTAAAGAAATCAATGACGATAATCTTAAACTTGTACAGTTGGTCACCACACTAAGAGATAGAGCCTTAACATGCTATATAAAGTATACCACAGTACCCAGAACACTTGTCCAGGTCAAGACCGCCATGATTCAAGAGTTTAAGAAACCTAAGTCTGAGTCACAGTGCATTACAGAGCTCAAAGACATCAAACAGTTACCTACAGAGTCGGTGTGGGACTTTGATCAAAAATTCAAAGCCCTTATAGACCAAGTTAGCTTTGAGTTTGTGCCAGAGCAGCATAAATATTGGTTTATCCCAGCGCTGCTCCCTCACATTACACTGCCATTAATGTAGTAGAAACTCTAGACGCAGGATGACGCGTTCGAGATGGCAATGAAACTAGAGGCTTCACCTCTAGCTGAGACTAGCATAGGCATGGAAACTTTACAAAACCAGTTGACTAACCTCACATTACAGTTGCATGAGCTTAAGAAAGGGAAAGAGGTTGCGCAAGACATATGGTGCGTAATATGTAAAGCACAAGGCCATACTAAAGATGACTTTCCAGTTTTTGTAGAATATCTGGCAACAGGGGCTCCTAACCCCTTACCACAGACCCACGGGCCATGGTGCAAAATATGCAAAACGCGAGGACATCTACCTCACCATTGCCCTCTACTTCAGAAGTACGTGCAGACACCTAAGAACTTATACTGTGTCTTCTACAAGTCTGTAGGCCATGATGAACACGATTGCCGAGCCTATGATCTCATGGTCGGGAGTAAGCAAGACTTGTACAGAGTCCAGTAAGAAACACAGGGTCCAGCAGCAGGACCATAGCATGATCTGGCTTATGGTGGCCGTGGAGGAGGATTCAGAGGACAAGGATGTGGAGAAGGCTTCGGTAGAGGAGAAGGATTTGGCCGTGGTCGCGGACCAGTCACTTGTTACAACTGTGGAGTTGTAGGACATTATGCTAGGGACTGTCAGAGCCCCACTACCACATGTAACTATTGCAAATCTTATGAGCACACTATAGAGGAATGTCCTACCTTGATAGCTAAGATCAGAGAACCTAAGCTAGCAGTACACCAGAACATCCAGCTTATTGTTGCTGAGCAGGAAGAGCCAGAACCAAGAGTCAATATTGTGACTTGCAGTGGTGTTTCTACCAGTGGGACATCCTCAGAGACTGAAAAGAACACAGGTCAGGAGTGGGTGCGCAGAGCTCCTAACAAAGCAACACCACTTGACTTGCAGAAGAATAAACAGACATTTCAGGAAGCTAAGACTTTCTTTGATGACCCTACGCAATCAGGATCACAGGTACCGCCGTCTAGGGGCATACCGCAGCAAGCACCTTGTGGCATTAGCCCTATACAGAAATCGCAGGCTACCACATCGGGAAGATGCGATGAGGAAAAGATGACAGGAAGTGTACAATCCTTACTGCGGAGTTTTTTAAAACTCATAAGAAATGAGCAAGCTATCGGAGAACTTCAGCGCATCATAAATCAGTGTCAGCCATCTTCTTCCGTGAGCAATACACAGTGTGGTGTTCATAATATTACAGGACATACAAGAACAGGAAGAGAGATGCGACTCACAGCACAGATTGGAGAATTTGAAATGGATGAGGTAATCCTAGATCTAGGATCAAATGTAAATGTTCTAACTAAGCAGACATGGGAATAGATGGGTAGCCCTAAGTTAGTCAGATCACCTATCCATCTGAGATTAGCTAATCAGCAGCGGGTAGCACCCCTGGGTCGGTTACTGTAGGTGCCAGTTGACATTGACAGGGTTCGCAGCTTTGCGGACTTTGTGGTTATAGAAATCATTGGTGATAGCAGACCATATCTAGCATTGCTAGGCATTGATTGGGCGGTCGATAACATGGCCGTTATCGACCTAAAGAGAAGACAAATGACCTTTGAGGACGGGAAAATCCGGGTCATCGCACCATTGGATCCTTTTCAGGGTCCTAGATATATTGAACCTATCCGAGCAGAGGAAGAGGCACATAACATGGAGAGCCTCTATCAGATGACCATGAACCAGAGTGACTACATCATTCCAACCGTAGAAGGGAACATTAGTTGGCGATGTGACAGCTCATGCGCATCGGATTCAGATGTTGGTCTAGAAAATTGGCAGAACAAACTTCACGAAGTCTTAGCGCGCATATGAGCATAATTGACTAAGTCACTGCGATGGATTGGTGCAGAGATAAATGAGATTCCATCGTTTCATGGTCTAACAGATATCTAGGACTTTCTCGAGCAGTTTGAACAACAAATTCCTCATGAACAGAGGATTGCAGCTATGGACCTTGCAGTACGAGCCACGCCTGCAAGATAGTGGTATGCACATAAAGAGAATATCGCATCATGGAATGATATTAAGAGATTGATGGCGATCAAATTCTCTACCAACAGAGAGTATTTCAAACAGAAATACACAGGAGAAAGTGACCCCATATCACACATTCAGAAATGCGAACAGATTTGGTCGGACATTCCCGAGGATGAATGGGTTCACTGATTCATTCACACTTTGGACACAGTTCCAAGGAACTGGTACACAGAGACAGAATTGCGCAAGGGAACGAATACATGGCCACGTATGATAGATAGCTTCCTACTCACCTTCCCTTTTGAATCTGAGTATCCAAGTGTAGATTAGGCCCTAGATATAATAAAGATCAAGATATTTGAGGATTGTACCCTATCAGTACAGACTCAGCCTGAGTGGGCCATCCAGTTAAAGGATGCGCTCGAGTGCTATAACTTTGAAGCAGAACCAGAGGATGAGGACGAGGATCCTCACAATACCAACATTCCAGAGTCAGAAGGGACTCGCGATGTTGAGGGACCACAGCTAGAAATTCCAACAATCATAGAGCCCATAAAGACTAAAAAGATCAATATTGGCACAGACACAGAACCAAAGTTTGTCTCTATTGGAGACTATTGGAACAATGAAACAGTCGGATAGATTGCAGACTTGCTACATGACTATCAGGACTTATTTCCCACCAAGTTCACAGAGATGAAGGGAATAGTCGAAGACCTGGGAGTGATGAGGATACCATTGAAAGAGGATGCCAGACCAGTCAAGCAACGTCCATATAGATTAAATCCGCGCTACAAAGAAAAATTTAAGGATGAGATCGATAAGATGATAGCAGCATGCATCATTGAGCCCATAGAAGAAAGCGAATGGGTTAGCCCCATGGTTGTGCAAGAAAAGAAAACCAAAGGAGACATCAAGATTTGTGTCGATCTACGTAAACTCAACGATGCATCGCTTCATGATCCATTTCCGACACCGTTCACTGATGAGGTGTTAGACAACGTGGGAGGACAGGAGGTCTACTCCTTCACTGATGGATTTTCAGGCTATCACCAGATCAAAATCCATCCAGAGGATCAATCCAAGACCAGCTTTACAACAGAATGTGGCTCATTCTAGTATACGGTAATGCCCTTTGGTCTTAAGAATGCACCAGCTATCTTTTCTAGAGTAGTAGTTGTTGTATTTAAAGAATACATCCATAAATTCCTAGAAGTATATTTTTATGATTGGACTGTATTTGGATTAATTGACAAGCACATAGGAGATTTAAGACTGATGTTAGAGAAATGTAGGCAGTACCAGATTTCTCTAAACTTGAAGAAATGTATATTTTGTGCACCATTTGGTATTTTGTCGGGTCACATTGTTTGCAAACAAGGCTTGATGGTAGATCCCGCAAATATTGCCATCATTGTAAACCTTCCAGCACCCAACTCAGTCAAGCAACTAAGGACAGTACTTGGTCATACCAGGTACTATAGAAAATTCATCAAGGGCTACGCAAAGATTACAGCACCAATGGAAAAACTGTTAAAGAAAGATATAAAATTCCTATGGAATGAGGAATTCCAGCAAATCCTAGACACACTTAAAGAGAAGATGGTTACAGTGCCCATCCTAGTATTTCCAGACTGGACTAAGCTATTTCATGTACATGTGGATGCATCTGGCATCGCACTAGGAGTTTTTCTAACGCAACCATGAGAAGGGGATATTGATCATCCTATCGCATACTCCAGCAGAAAGCTACGACAGCAGAAAAGAACTACACCACGACAGAAAGAGAAGGCTTAGCTATGGTGTATGGGTTGCAGAAGTTCAGGCACTACCTATCGGGTGCCTCGTTCAAGATGTTTACAAACCATTCTGCATTAAAGTATCTAGTCAATAAGCCAGTGTTAGGGGGGAGAATCTGCAGATGGTTACCCCTCTTTCAGGAGTATGATTTTGAAATCATTGTGAAGCCAAGAATATTGAATGCCGGACCTGATCATCTGTCACGGATAGATTTAGGAGAAGAGCCAAGTAACCTAGAGGACAATTTGCCATATGCGTAGTTGTTTTCTATTCATATCACAGACGACTACTATGCTGAT
Source organism: Pseudotsuga menziesii (assembly GCA_001517045.1). Classification (NCBI taxonomy): domain Eukaryota; kingdom Viridiplantae; phylum Streptophyta; class Pinopsida; order Pinales; family Pinaceae; genus Pseudotsuga; species Pseudotsuga menziesii. Next base: position 15,723 of record LPNX010653908.1, on the reverse strand, counting down.
ATCATTAACTTTTTTACTACAGGATTAGCACTTGATGAGTTTACTAAGCAGCAAAAGAAGAAATTAGTTGTTAAAACAACAGACTTCACCCTCATTGCAGGACAGTTATACAAGCTAGGTCTAGATGAAGTCCTGCGCAGATGTGTGATGCCGCATGAAAAAGAGGCTATTATCAGAGAGGCACATTCAGGAACCGCTGGAGGTCATTTCGCAGGAAAGCCGACTGCGCAGAAAATCCTAGCTGCAGGATTATGGTGGCCTACGTTGCACAAGGACACTAAGGACTTTTGCAGATGCTGTGATATCTGCCAGAGGATAGGAAAACCCTCGTGACGAGATGAAATGCCGCTGCGACCGTAGATTACGCTGCGTGCATTTGACAAGTGGGCTATAGACTTTGTGGGTCCTATCAACCCACCAGGGAAACGAACTGGTGCGAGATGTATCATCACTGGAACAGAGTACCTCACCAGATGGGCAGAGGCCAAAGTAGTAAGAAATTATGATGCTGCTACAGCCACACAGTTCCTTTTTTAGAACATCATCAGTAGATTTGGATGCCCAGTAATTTTGATGAGTGATCAAGGCACACATTTCTTGAACCGCACCATTGAGGCCTTGACGGAATAATTCTAGATTTAGCACCATAAGAGCACTCCCTACCACCCACAGGCTAATGGTACGGTGGAGGCCTTCAACAAGATTTTAGAAAATGCTCTTACTAAGATCTGCAACAGCTAAAAGAATGATTGGGACCTCAGAGTTAACACTGTATTATGGGCGTATAGGACCACATGCAAGAAACTTACAAGGACACACACCTTTCAGCTTGGTGTATGGACAGGAGGCTGTTATTCCTATGGAGTATATTCTTCCCAATTTAAGAATTGCTCAGATTACTGGGATGAACGATACAGACATAGTGGATGAAAGGCTAGCGCAGCTGCTTTCCTTAGAGGAAGAGAGATTCATCGCTAGCTTCCATCAAAAAGTGCATAAGGCATGAGAAAAAGCTTGGCATGACAGACACATTAAGAGTAAGACTCTTTAGATCGGAGACCTAGTACTCCTTTACGACAGTAAATTTATTAAGTTTCCGAGGAAGTTCAAAACGCATTGGCTGGGGCCATATCAGATACAGCAAGTTACAGAGGGAGGTGTCGTTCAGCTCAGCAAGCTAAATGGGGAGCTTCTTCCCACATTGATTAATGGCAGTAGGCTTAAGATCTATAGTGATAGCCACCCCACCTCTCAGTCCTAGCTTAAACAGTTTATGGAGGTGCAGATGCCTAGTGTAGTTGAAAGGAGGCATTGCACCGGGAATCAGTCTACACTGGCAGGTATTCTAAGTATGAGGAATCACATAAGGTCGGTTCAATAAAAAAAAAAAATAATAAATAAAAAATAAAAAAACAACGCTTGAGTATTGTTTTGAGCAGGTGATGCGGTCTAGCATCACGGCAATGCGATGTTTCCCTGTGCCACGTACCTGCTTTCGCAAGGAAACAGAGGGCCATTAAAGTTTCCTTCTGATAGGAAGTTAATGAGGAAATGACCGGTATATCTTACCGTAGATTTGGCAGCAGCGTATTCAAATTTCCAGATTTGGTAAATCTTCGACAAGACCGGCACCTGCACACACACACTTCGAGAAAATTTGATCGGATTTCAGCATTTATTGAGGATCGGATGACAAGTGTGGTATCGTCCTTGCAATTAATACGATCGACGGGTTCTATCTAGATGACCGTTGCGTCCTGGATTATCGTCTTCGACATAAAAGTAGAAATTATTCATTTGGGAGGGTTACATTTGCAAGAATTCAGGAGCTATAGAGTGCATCGATCAGTTTCCCCTGTGCAGAGTTAATTCCCTTACAGAGTGCTTTGATTCCCATAATTTGCAGCCATTGCACATCCAACGTTTTACACCGAGTGGGTTCTGTCCGAGGAGGAACCAATAGAAGCGATGTTGGATAGATTTGAGCGAGGTGGCCTGGCGTCCGCCATGACGACACCGTCCAAGGTTGTGAAATTAGGTGCATCATAGGTCAGACAACTGCTAAGGATGAGGAGTCAAGCGCAGGATGTAGAAGATGTCATCAAAGTATTGTCTAAGGAGAAGAAGAAAGACGAGCCGATCACTGAAGATAAGAAAGCAGAGCAGAAGAATGATGAGAAGAAATCTCCCACCGGAAAGAAAGTAAAAATGAGAAAAAGAAAACAACGGGAGAAGTCAGCCGACCTATCTGATCAGCTAAGAGAAGAACAAGAGTTTGCTGAGGCAAAGAAACGGAAATCTGGCGATCAGAGGCAGCATGAATACATGGAGCGACTCACTGAGAAGGAAAGTGAAAGCGGATAGCAAACCCAGCAAATGGTAGAATTCCAGCATGCAGACAAAGGCTTGTTCTCGGAATGGAATTCATGGTTTGTATCGCTTTCACATAGAGGGCTCCAGGCCGAGCGACATGTTTTGAGAATCCTGGAAGATACAGATTTATATCTTCCTTATCACACGAGCTCTAACCTAGATAGAAAGGAGTTCTCATGATACCAGGGATTTGAATCCTTATGGTAGGCACAGGGATAACAGGTCTTGCAAGTGATGAGACTGCGAGTACAACAATAAGGAAAGGTACGAGAGACCTACGAAGCCAAGGTGAAGCTACAGCAGGAGAAGCCCGCTGGTAGTGGCTCGGGGGCGAGCCACAAGTAAGTGTTAGGGGACTGTTGGAGTAGGGTCCCACAGCTATAGAAGAAGCTACCAGTTTAGTGGATAAACAGTTTTGGCAGAGAAGAGAAGATAAGGTAGAGATATGATGCCGTAGCATGGTTATAGCTACAGAGCAGAGCCGGAAACCGTGACGTAGAAGACAGAAAAGTCAAGGAAGGCGACAGTACCTGAGCGGCCGAGAAGAGAGAGCTCACCCACTGCATTGAAGGCAACAGCAAAGATAGGAGGGCTCAGCTACCCTCATAAAGGAAAAGGAGCAACGAGGCTGAGGTATTGAAGACGAAGGACATAAGGAGGGAAGCAGTGCACAGTACCCATGGTCAACGCCGGGAAGCATGGAAGACTGCAGAAAGCTGTGGTGTGATGGAAAGCGGCTACCTCAAGTACAGATATGCCGATTGTCACTAGTTAGGGTTTTGGGTTACTGTTGGGATAGGCCCACAGTGTTGTAATGGCGAGACCTTCGGGCCACCTATAAAGGGATATATTTTGTATTGTAAAAGGTTAGACAATGGTTGGTTGGTCGTTTTGTTGATTAGGTAGACTATGGTTGGTTAGACGGTAGTGTTAATCAGTTAGTATTTTGAGCCGTCGAGCCATTTTTTAGCTAAGTAGTTCATAGTCAATTGTAGAAGCCAAGCTCTAGTTCTGTTATTAGCTGTAGTTATCTTACTGTAACCAGTAGCTGGCTCATTGAGCATGCATGTAACGATCCGCAGGTATCGAGACAGAGGGAAGAGTATATTGTAAGAGGTGCAATATAGAGAGGAGAAGAGATCTAAGAGAGAAGGGCTCCAGGCTGTGTGCGGAGTTACCCAGAAGATCTCAAGCTGCATATGAGGTGCAGCAGAACTGTGTTTACCTTTCCTGAGCTATAATAGGAACACAATTCTGTGGACATAACTTCCATCCTGGAGGTGAACCACGTTAAAATCGAGTGTTATGCGATTGATTTATGTGTTGTGTTTATTTGTTGCATCTATCAGTTAGTACATGAACCTTGTTTACAGTTTAATGTATGTATGCGTTATTCATTTTACAACACTATAGAAGATAATTGCAAGTTGAAGTCCTTATGTATTCTGTATAAGAGTTTGGCGATGTTTCATCCCAGATAGTTAAGAGTCGCGGAGTGAATAGCCTGGTATGATTGAGTCCCGTAAGTCGGACACGAGTGGCACTGAGTACGTAGAGCCGCAGCGGTAGGATATCGTAGGGAGGCGATATCGCACCAGCAGAGAAGCTATGGTGCGCTGCGATTGAGAATCTAGCGTAGGAGGGAGTTACGTGTTGGCCGAGGCGCGGCGATGCAATAAGGGCTAGAGTCGCCGCGAGCAACAGGAAGTTGCGCATCGCGGAAAGAGATATCTCGCAGGCTAGAAGAGCTGCGAGACACCTAGGGTGCCACAGAACCTGGTCCAAGACACTTGAGTCTTTGGCCAGCCCATCAGAGTCACTTCGGGTGAGACTTCAGGCCGCCCTGCGGTCTATCGCCGAAAGGGCTAGTGAGCTAGGGGTGTTGTTGGTTAAATACAGTAAACCCGGGTCTGCCCATGCAAGCCGATAAAGAGGATTATGACGATGATGTTCACGATGTTGATGGTGATGATGAATGATGATGATGATGATGATGATGATGATGATGATGATGATGATGATGATGATGATGATGAGGATGATGATGAGGATGAGCATGATGATGTTCGTGATGTTGATGGTGATGATGATGATGAGGATGATGATGATGTTCATGATGTTCATGATGTTTATGATGAGGATGATGATGAGGATGATGATGATGATGATGATGATGAAGGTGATGATGATGATGAGGATGAGGATGAGGATGAGGATGAGGATGATGATGATGATGTTGATGAGGATGATGATGAGGATGAGGATGAGGATGAGGATGAGGATGAGGATGAGGATGAGGATGAGGATGAGGATGAGGATGAGGATGAGGATGAGGATGAGGATGAGGATGAGGATGAGGATGAGGATGATGATGAGGATGATGATGATGATGTTCATGATGATGATGGTGATGATGATGATGAGGATGATGATGATGTTCATGATGTTCATGATGAGGATGACGATGATGATGATGATGGTGATGGTGATGATGATGAGGATGATGATGATGATGTTCACGATGTTGATGGTGATGATGAATGATGATGATGATAATGACAATGATGAAGGTGATGATGATGATGATGATGAATGATGATGATGATGATGACAATGATGAAGGTGATGATGATGATGATGATGAATGATGATGATGATGAGGATGAGGATGAGGATGATGATGATGATGTTCATGATGTTGACAGTGATGATGATGATGATGATGATGATGATGAAAGTGATGATGATGATGAGTATGATGATGATGATGTTCATGATGATGATGGTGATGATGATGATGAGGATGTTCATGATGATGAAGGTGATGATGATGATGTTCATGATGATGATGGTGATGATGATGATGAGGATGTTCATGATGATGAAGGTGATGATGATGATGTTCATGAAATTGATGGTGCGGATGATGACGACGATGAGGATGATGATGATGATGAATGATGATGATGTTCATGATGTTGATAGTGAGGATGATGATGATGATGTTCATGATGTTGATGGTGATGAATGATGATGATGATGATGATGATGAAGGTGATGTTCATGGTGAGGATGATGATGATGTTCATGATGTTGATGGTGATGATGATGATGATCATGTTCATGATGTTGATGGTGATGATGATGAGAAGGATGATGATGATGATGTTCATGATGTTGATGGTGATGAATGATGATGATGATGATGATGAAGGTGATGTTCATGGTGAGGATGATGATGATGTTCATGATGGTGATGGTGATGATGATGATGATGATGTTCATGATGTTGATGGTGATGATGATGAGAAGGATGATGATGATGATGTTCATGATGTTGATGGTGATCGTGATGGTGAAGATGATGATGATGATGTTCATGATGTTGATGGTGATGATCATGATCATGTTGATGAGGATGATGATGATGTTCAAGGTGATGTTGATGATGACGATGAGGATGATAGTGAGGAAGGTGATGATGATGTTCATGATGTTGATGGTGATGATGATGAGGATGAGGATGACGATGATGATGAAGGTGATGATGATGATGAGGATGATGATGATGATGATGTTCATGATGTTGATGGTGATGAGGATGATGATGATGTTCATGATGTTGATGATGTTGATGATGAGGATAATGTTGATGGTGATGATGATGAGGATGATGATGATGATGAAGATGACGATGATGATGTTCACGATGTTGATGGTGATGATGAATGATGATGATGATGATGACGATGATGAAGGTGATGATGATGATGATGATGAATGATGATGAGGATGAGGATGAGGATGAGGATGAGGATGAGGATGATGATGTTCATGATGTTGACGGTGATGATGATGATGACGATGATGAAGGTGATGATGATGATGATGATGATGATGATGTTCATGATGATGATGGTGATGATGATGATGAGGATGATGATGATGTTCATGTTGTTCATGATGTTGATGATGAGGATGATGATGAGGATGAGGATGATGATGATGTTCATGTTGTTCATGATGTTGATGATGAGGATGATGATGAGGATGATGATGATGATGATGATGTTGATGTTGATGGTGATGATGATGATGTTCACGATGTTGATGGTGATGATGAATGATGATGAATGATGATGATGATGAAGGTGATGATGATGATGATGATGATGAATGATGATGATTGTCATGATGTTGATGGTGATGATGATGAAGATGATGGTGATGATGATGATGATGATGATGTTGATGGTGATGATTATGATAAGGATGATGATGATGATTATTATTATGATAAGGATGATGATGATGATGATGTTCGTGATGTTGATGATGATGACCATGGCGATGTTGATGATGATGATCGATGATCAATGATCATGGTGATGATGATGATGATGATGAAGATGAATATGAAGATAATGACGATGATGATCATGTTGTTGATGATGATGATGATGATGATGATGATGATGACAATGGTGATGATGATGAATATGATGAGGAAGGTGATGATGACGATGATGTTGATGACGACGATGGTGATGATGATGTTCATGATGTTGATGGTGATGATCATGATCATGTTGATGATGATGATGATGATGAAGTTGAAGATGATGGCGATGATGATGGTGATGATGATGATCATGTTGATGATGATGATGATAATGGTGATGATGAAGGTGATGATGATGATGAGGATGATGATGATGATGATCATGATGTTGAGGGGGATGATGATGATGTTCATGATGTTGATGGTGATGATGATTATGAGGATGATGATGATGAATGATGATGATGTTGATGATGATGATGATGATGATGTTCATGATGTTGATGGTGATGATGATGAGGATGATGATGAGGATGATAATGACAATGTTCATGATGTTGATGGTGATGATGATGATGATGATGATGATGGAAATGATGGAAATGGTGATGATGATGATGATGACGATGGTGATGATGATGGTGATGATGGTGATGATGATGATGATGATGATGATGGAAATGATGGAAATGGTGATGATGATGATGATGACGATGGTGATGATGATGGTGATGATGATGATGATGATGAAGATGATGATGATGAGGAGGAGGAGGAGGAGGAGGAGGAGGAGGAGGATGATGATGATGATGATGATGATAAGGATGATGAAGGTGATGATGATGGTGATGATGATGACAATGACGACGATGGTGATAATGTTGTTGATGATGATGATGATGATGATGGTGATGATGATGACAATGACGACGATGGTGATAATGTTGTTGATGATGATGATGATGATGGCAATGATGGCAATGGTGATGATGATGATGATAACGATGGTGATGATGAAGGTTATGATGGTGAAGATGATGATGATGAAGATGGACATGATGAAGATGATAATGATGATCATGGCGATGTTGATGATGATAATGATGGTGATGGTGATGTTGATGATGAGGAAGGTGATGATGATGACAAGGAGGATGATGATGATGATGAAAATGATGGTGATGACGACGATGTTCATGATGATGATGACGATGATGGTGATGATGATGTTCATGATGTTGATGGTGATGATGATGATCATGTTGATGATGATGATGATGATGATGATGGTGATGATGAAGCTGATGATGACGATGAGGATGAGGATGATGATAATGATGATGAGGATAATGATGATGGCGATGGTGATGATGATAATGATGATGAGGAAGGTGATGATGATGATGATGATGAAGATGAATATGAAGGTAATGAAGATGATGATCATGTTGATGATGATGATGAAGATGATGAGGAAGTTGATGATGATGATGATGTTGATGACGACGATGGTGATGATCATGTTCATGATGTTGATGGTGATGATGATGTTCATGATGTTGATGATCATGAAATTGAAGATGATGATCATGTTAATGATGATGATGATGTTGAAGTTGAAGATGATGAAGAAGATGAAAATGATGATGAACACTATTTTTGTTTTTACATAACGCGCACGCGATTTGTATGCACATAACGTGCTCGTGTTTTGTTTCTATATAAGCGCACATGTTTTGTTTAGTTAAATCGTGCTCGCGTATTGTTTAAATTCAAAAATTTATTCCCTCCAAATGATAAGGCCGAGCCTCCACCCATGATTTCATGGAATTCCTATGCCTATGTGTCTGCTTTGTACTTTGCTTCGGATTCAACATGCATGTGCCTTGGAGTATGATAAACCATGGCAAATTCAGCATTATATCCATATTTTCAATATGCTCGTGTTTAGCGGTTCGTCTGATTATGCTGCACACCTCCATTTTTTATGAGATTTTAGAAACAGATATGGTTTTTTTTGCAGATTCTAAATATCTAAATTTTAACAAGAATACATAATTTGTTCTATTTTTTCTTATTTATCTTTTGTCATCACTCCTCAACTCAAAAAACACACTGGTAGTGTTTCGTCCATATCTCTTTCGTTTCTCAACCATTTAAAAAAAAATGTATCGTGCACTAAAGAACACCAACCTCTACATGCTATAAAAAACCCATTTCCCAATAATTGCATTAAGACATTCAAATGCTGTACCCACAATTGACATACCGTTTTCAAGGTTTGATCTCTTAGATAATTAGAAAAAAAATAAAAAAAATTATTTTTATTATTGGAAAAATAGTCGTGCACTAGTCCTATATGTTCTCTATACGTATACCAGTTTTCGTAATTTTATTCCATCATTTAGACACTCAGAAGCTGCACCCACAAGAACATATACCTTATAATTTGTCCAAAAAATAAAAAGTGGGCGCTCGCACGAAGTTGGTTCCACTTTTTGCTGCCACTTAGGAAATCAAAAATGCACTTCCGAAGTGCAAATCAAGAATGCATATGTGTTATTGATGGTACGTTCGGAATAACCCGAGCCCAAGCACAAGGCTAAGGTTCGTGGAAATGTATATCGCATATGCGATATACCGCATACGCGTTTTGTAATGTTAAATATCGCATATGCGATATATCGTATATGCGATATGTAACATTACAAAACGCATATGCGATATATCGCATATGCGATATGTAACATTACAAAACGCATATGCGATATATCGCAAGTGCGATATGCAACATTTAGAAAACGCAAGTTGTTTTCTACAATAGGTGAAAGTTTCAAATCTAAAATCAATATTGGTGATGAAAAAACCTTTTAGGTTTCTGTAAAAGGAGCTATGGAACTCTATACTAAATAAGGTATGAAAAGTGTTAAATATGTTTATTACACTCCACAATTAAAGCAAATTTTATTAAGTGTTGGGATACTATGTCAAAATAATTACAAGGTAGAGTTTGATGATAGATAATGAACAATTTATGATAAGAGTCAAGGAAATACGGTGTTTATAGTTGTGAAATACGGTGTTTATAGTTGTGCCTATGTCAAAGAATCGAATGTTCCCATTGAATTTTAGAGAAAATAGTATCAACCTTGCTAATATGGAATATAAAGACATAAGTTGGTTGTGGCATCTCAGGTATGGCCATTTGAATTTTCATAGTTTGAAGCTTCTAACATTAATAGAATTAGTTTATGGTTTTCTTAAGGTTGAAGAGAACAACGAGGTTTGTGAAGGATGTGCTAAAGGAAAAAATGGAAGAGAGAAATTTCTTAGAGGAAAGGAACGGAGGGCCCAATATCCACTTCATCTAGTTCACTCATATAATTTTGGTCCAATCCAAACAAAGAGTTTGGATAATTCATTGTATTTTATTAGTTTTATTGATGATTACTCATGAATGTGTTGGGTTTTTTTCTTAAGAGTAAGGGTGTTCAACATTTGATACATTCAAGAGATTTAAAGCCCTTGTGGAAAATGAAAGTGCTTACAAAATAAAGTGCATAAGTACTAACCATGGATGAGAGCTTTTCTCAAGAGGTGTTTATAATTTTTATGATATGAATTGCATTAAAAGACAACTCACCACTAGTT
>LPNX010653860.1:3023-15348 GCA_001517045.1 Pseudotsuga menziesii | reverse complement strand
TGGGCTCACTCACAGCCATGGGTTCACTCAAATGGTCATGCACATCCAGCACAAGGAAGGTCCCCTTCTCTGCTACACAGTCCCTCAGGCAACTCTTCCCTTCAGTTCTCTTTAGGATGGGCATAGAAAGGTCCAGCTGCTAGCTTACTGAAATTTCAGCCTTCACTGGGTTTATCAAGCAAACCCAACCTCTGTTCCAGCATCCACGCTTGGATTTCTCACCATTCTGTCAACGAATAACTCAAATCCGTCACTGATTTTCGGGGCTGCAAAAACTGGGTTTTCCCATGTATTTCGGGGTAGCTAATGCTCCCAAATTCTCTCTAAGGTTCATACCTATGGATTCCCCATTGGATTTTACTGTCCAATACCAAATCTGGGCATTTTTGGCTCTTCAAAACGTGGGTTTTTGCACAGTTGCGATTTCTGGTTTTTCACCCTGCTGGGAACTCGTTTTTGGATCGAAAATGATGCTGGGAGCTTCCACAATGGAAGGGGGATGAGGAAGAAGCAATCCCCAAGAGGTAGAGTGACTTGTGGTACAAGAAAACAGAGCCCATACTCTGCCATACGAATTTCTGGGCTGCCCATGCTCCATTAAAGCCATGGATTGTTTTCTTCAACCACTTCCTTACAGTAGAGTTAAATGTCAACAAGGAAAGTCAAATGGGTTATCACAATGACATATGGCAGCTTATGGTTCAATCCCACAACCCCTTCACCACTCCCTAGTGGATACACATGGCCCCTTCTCATTCGTTGCTTCCATAGTCAGTTTTGGTATTTTATTGCTTGATGTTTATTTACATCATTTTTACAATGTTCCATGGCTAAACAGCACATGGGTAACATCATGTCCAATGCTTTGCCATATTAAATAAAATACGAACATACACTAGCAGGGCCTTGGCCTTGAGCTCCACGCTAGGTATACATACATCATATGTATACAATATTTACATCGTGCAAACGGGGTCAAAACCGGGGACATTACAATTGTCAGGGGCAAAAAACTCCCTGGAATACCCTATTTGCGATTCTACGTCTCAGGAGACCGAACCACTCAAAAATATCCTACTAGCACATTTAATTACAAAGCCCGCGGGGCCATGGTCAAAATTATTCAAATAAAAAAGTGACTAGCCAATATTGGCTAGACATGAAGACGGATCAACTGATACATTGGAATCAGACTTTGAACAAGTCTGTCAACCGGCGGCTCCTCAGGTAACCCAACTATGGTACAAAAAGTTGGATAACACCCTCCTCGACCTTTGGGAGCTGGGTATAAATGAAGGAGTTAGGAATTGAGGTGACAGTGGGTTCTAAAGTCTTAGTTGCCCCTCAAGAACACACCTAGCGGTTGGGAGACTTTATGTGAAAGTGTGTTTTAGGCAGCAACAACATGCTAAAGCGTACTTGACGGGCATTGATGTCATCCAATATGTTCAGCTGTCTTCATGGTGGTAAGCCTGATTGACAAGTTTGATGTTGTATATTTCAGTTGAATGAAGATTGAATAGAAAAAAAAAAAAGAAGATGAATTGCCTTGTGATTAGAATCCCGTTCAACAAATTTGATTCTGTACATTTCAGTTGAATGAAGATTAAATAGAAAAAAAAGAATCAGAGGAATTGCCTTGCCATTAGAATCCAGTGTCCTGTCTCCTTCTCTTTTTGCTTTTCTCTGTTTGAAAATATTGATATACTCTTTAAGTAATGTAACTGCACCCATGGTGCCATGTGATAAATAAACATTAACTTCAGAGGAACTTGTACTTCTCAGGTTGGTTATTTAATATTTTGCTCTCTATGACTTTCTAATCTATCTTAATGTTTTGCAGTGCGGGGAATAAGATGGCAACAGAAAATTCCTTTCCCAGTCAAGCGGATGACAAAGTACTGAATACAGGTGCAGTATACAAATCTCGTTGTAATATGGCAGTCTTTCTTCATAGCCCTGGTAGTGAATTTGTTGTTCTTTTTTAAAAAAAGCGGAAAAAGAAAGGAATCTTTAGTAAACATATATTTTCATAACAAAAACCGTCAAAAAAGAGTAATATTGGATGGAGTTTTGGTCGTTGAGAAAGTAAACGTATTCAGCAATCCTATTTTGTATTTTAACTTAAATGGATTTCAGACCTCTTTTTAATGCACTCTATTGCAGAGCAGTATTTAAATCTAGAAACCCTACACTTTTGAATAGGGCGAGAATCATTTGTTCTTGGTCAGTGGGGTTTTCTGTAATCATGGAAGTGTACCACTCTCTCTTATGATTAATGGAAGATTATTGCTGTTCCGCTATTTCTCTGCTGTACTTTCTCATCTGTTATGAATTAATGAATGGACTGCTCTTTAATACTGTTCTTTGAGTTCTTTTACTTTCTGGCAATACAAATGAAGAACATGATGGCAACAATTAATGAATGTCAGAGTCACAAAGAAGGGTTGCCATACAACCAGCCTAGATCCAAATCCTATGCTCTATCAAGCGTTGGGAGGGATCAATTTCTCGACGTGCAAACTTCTCTTTACAACTTTTTTTCAGTGCAATACCTTAGGAGATGTTTATTTATTGCCTTTTTTATTTATGTCTTGCCTTTTTTATTTATTTATTTATTGCCTTTTTTATTTATGAATATATGTGTCTTTGGATGAAAATATAAAATATGCTTTTAATGAGAATTTGACTTTGCTTTTATATATTTTCAACACCCAAGGCAGCCCATGGTTTCTCCCAAACCACCATCAATTAAACTTCTGGTATAATCAAATATTTATATATTTTCAACACCCAAGGCAGCCCATGGTTTCTCGCAAACCATCATCAATTAAACTAATGGTATAATCAAATATTTATATATTTTCAACACCCAAGGCAGCCCATGGTTTCTCGCAAACCATCATCAATTAAACTAATGGTATAATCAAATATTTATATATTTTCAACACCCAAGGCAGCCCATGGTTTCTCGCAGACCACCATCAATTAAACTTTTTTTAAAAGAGAAAAACATTTGCGCTAGCAGTTGGGCAAGTAATTTGCACGAGTAGTTGGGCAATAAATTTTTATTTATTTATTTTATATCAATATTATTATTTATTTATTTCATATTAATATCCTTTGTTTTATTTATACAAAGAATAAGAGATTTAGAATGGAAACGACATGACTTTTAATTTTAATTTTGTGTAGGCCGACATGTTGGGTATAAAATTTATTATTATTTGATTAAAGCGTCACGTACAAACGTGACATCTCCCCCATACTGGGCTGGAGAGCGCCTCTCAGTTTTAATTGTGTAGGCTGACATGTTGGGTATAAAATTTATTATTATTTTATTAAAGTGTCACGTACAAATGTGACAACATCTCCCCCATACTGGGCTGGAGAGCGCCTCTTGGCGCAATCAGAACATCAACAACAATGGTCAGATTCACAAAGAAAAGTTGCCATACAATCTGAAAATTTGCCATAGTGAGAAGCCCGGTGAAGCCCACAGCCAACATATTCCGATGTTTGGATCCAAGAAATCATCGACACCAATCTGTATTGGTCATATCTCCTGCAAATCCCCATCATTCCCCAACAAAACAAGTTCCAAAATACATTTTGTTTTTCATTTTTTCCATCTTATTTGGTATTTCATCCCTTGTTCTTAAATTAGGCCAAAGTCCTTTAGTCCTAGGTTCTGTACTGGTAATAGTCTTTTCAAAGGAAAACCTTGCAGGGGAACCCAAGGGACGCTTCCCCACAATTGTGGATGACATACCTTGTAAAACCCATTGGCACAGACTAGTGTGTTTCACCCAAGGAGATTCAAACCAGGCACCTGTCAGCATGGAACTAGGCAATAGCCCAGAAATTGGTTGGGTTAACCCCTTGGGCCTGGTAATAGTCTTACCTTGTTCTTTCTCTGCATTTCCTCAAATATTTTTACAACAGGTATGCATGCGAATTGCTATCTCCTGCTCATGAGTAGGTCTTGCTTTTGCATTGGGTGAGGAAGAGATTTGGAGTGCTTTTTATTGCTTTGAGTTGACAGGGCTGCAATGCAATAATGATGATTTGCGGGATGATAATGAGCAATGCTTAGATGAAATCCAATTTGCTGGTTTATAAGTGTGAAATATATCTGCGAATGGTTTGAAGGTTATTTTTGACAGCAATAACATTACATGATATGTATTCATTATATTCTTTTGGATAACTTATGCTGTCAGGTTTCCTAGGTTTACATTTTTAATGTGTGTTGCCTTGGATTGACTTTGGCAGGTGAGTCTGGAAAAGTGGTGGAAGGTGAAGGGATTCCAGAAACGAAAGGAGAGCTTTCAAAGGAAAAGGATGGTAATTGGCCATTCACAAATGCAGAGCCTGTGAGAGAAGAACAGGTTCAAAATGCAGTCAAATTTTTATCCCATCCAAAAGTACGTGGTTCTCCAGTCATCTACCGACGCTCATTTCTTGAGAGGAAAGGTTTAACAAAGGAGGAGATTGATGAAGCTTTTCGGCGTGTGCCAGTAAGAAAGTTGTTTGCTTGATCTTATTCAGCCTATTACAACTACCTCTGGTTTTATTCTTATGTCATTAATCTCCACAAATATTACATTCCTATAGGTTGAAACAACATGTTTGTTCTGGATGTAGTTGGCTAATTGTTTGCTATGCATTCTAGGATCCCCCCTCTAATGAATCACCAGTTAAAACAACTGTGCAAAGTCAAGGTAAGCAAGTTTGCAAATTCAAGTATTTTGGTGTTTCAAGTGTTGCACCTATATAATTTTAATTTAGTCTGATGTTGAAGCATCAGGAGTCTTGGTTATTATGGAATTGATCGCCAGTGATAATAAGTTATATAGGGGAATGATTGTGTCCTGTTGGTAGGTAAATTTGGATTTAGGAAGCTAAAGTTTTCATGGAATATTTTGAGACAGGTTGCTGACTATGCTGTGTATCATATTTTTCAGATGTGCAATCATCACCTCCTAGTGCCGTGCAAACTCTACCCCCAGTTCAAACAGTGCAGCATACAATGGCCCCAACAACACCAACGGCCCCATTGGTACAACCAACCCATTTTCACTGGACGCATATGATTTTTGCTGTAGGGTTGCTCACTGCAACAGGTGCAGGCGCCGGGGTGTTGTTCAAGGTTATGCTTTACTTGTGCTTCTGTAACTGCAGTTGAGATTTTTTCCTTTATCTCCATCATTAGTGTTGCAGAAAACGAATGCCAACTTTAGAAGGAACAAGGGGGTAACCATAATTAGTGATATGAGCAAAACTCAAAAAGAAAAAAGATCAAAGATGTAAAACAGTTCAGTCAACTAGTATTTAGCTCTGTTTCATACTGTTAAAATTGGAGGATTAATACTTAATGAATGAGACTTTGGGTTTTGATAGATATTTTATTATTATATTTATTATTCACATAGAAATATACTGAAAGGGTTTGGATTCGATTCAAGTCAAATGTGCTCTGAAACAACATCTTTTTCATTATTTCAATTTGTTACCTCTCACATTGTGATGTGTATTTTGACAGAATGCAGTTATACCAAAATTGAAAGCTTGGATACGACAAGTAATTTCTGAAGCTGATGAATCTGAACAGAAGAAGTCTCTAGAGCCAAGTCCAGCTGCAGAAGCTGCAGCTGCAGCAAAAGCTGCTGCTATGGCAGCATCTGAGGTAGCTAATGTTAGCCGAGAACTGGTCAAATCGAGAATTGAAGGTCAGACATTGATGCTATTTTCTTATGAGCATGAAGATAAGAAATATTTTCATTTACCTCGTCTGTAAAAAAAGCTAATAATATGCAGTCTATTGCTTTCTTCAATTCACCTTTGGTTAGTATTTGGTTCCAGATAGAAAATATTTTGAGGGCCTGGTGCGGTCTATGGAAGGACAAGTTGAAGAAATGAAGTCAATGAAGACTGCTGTTCAGTACATACAAAGTAGCAGGCATGATTTACATACAGCTAATGGCATTTTGGTTGATCCAGTTGAAACTGAGACACACAGGGGTATGCCTTTAGTTTGAAATTAGTTATGAGTTAAATCAAATTGTTTTTTTTTAATTCAAATTGGTTAGCAGGTTTGGAAAGCATTTTGCATGCTTGATACGTTTGTTAATAATCCCACATGTTAGGTATTGTCACCTTAAGTATTCACTGAGTAAACTCAGACAAATAATATTTTAATTTTTCTCTCTTCAGTTGTAAGATGAAATACTAGATGCTTTGAACAGTATATTGGGATTATGAAGTCTCTTTTGTATGCATCTTGAATCATTGATTTTCTTGTGTTTTAAGATACATGCAAAATTTTGGGTCAAATTTTATCCTGATGCTTGATATATCTTCTGCATTCAATAAAGATGTTTTTTTTTACTATATTTAGACAAATATTTGAATTTTATTTTGAACAATCAAAATCTTTCAACTGGGAAGTGTTCTGTTAATTAACATTTGCAGGAAAAAATAATAGCACTTTGGGAGCCATTTCATCCATAAAGCAAGTAGATTGGAGAGGCGTTTCTCAAACAAGTTCCAAGGTTTCTCAAACAAGTTCCAAGGTTAAGTTGTTTTGAATAGATGCTAGATGATATTTCTATTAAATATGAGATATGTGTTATCTATAGTATGATGGTGGCATTTTTCCTTGTTACTCTTCAGTGTTAGTGTTGCTCTCCTGACCATGTTCTACTGTTCTTTCAGAATTCTAAAGCAGATTCCGATGTGCGAACTGTTGAGCAGGCATCAGGTGAGTTATAACGTTATGTATCAAACTTTGATTTATTTCATATGGTTCGAATTGGTAGTTGTATATGCTTACTAATAAACCGTGATTCCCTTCGTATCCATTTTAAGTGAGGCCTTCATCTGCGCCTGCAACTGTTGAGCCCAGTCTTGCTCCGCATTCAAAATCATACATGGAGGTTTGTATTTAAATTCTAGTTTGGTGCAATATGTTTTTTGTGTTTTAAGTGCAACTTTTATGTTCATTTATATTTCTGAACTTTATCTAAAAGGAGTTTGGTGCCCTCAGCCCAGTACGAGGGACATGTCACGTTACGTAATGTTACAAAAAATAAAAAGTAGTTAAAAAAATTCATGTCGGCTCATTAAATAAAAATATAAAAAAATTAATAAAAAATTATAATTCAATAAAAAAATTACACCTCAAGAAATTGGATCCCTCTCGGCACTTAATAGATCCGGGTTTAAGATGGATTCGTGCTGGTGCAATAGTTATTTTCAAAGTTTCAAGCTTTATAAATATTATGGATTGGGATTAAGATTTGTGGCATTGATGGCCGGGAAACCAAGTATCTGCACAGTACCTACATTGTGTCTCTTTTTCTTGTCGATAATGGCTATCACCTTTTGTTTTTATTCCTTCCAATTTGCGTTCCGTGGCTTATGCTTTACGTCTTGCTACTTCTACATTAGGTATGTCATGTAACTTTAACTCTTTTTGGAGGTGTGGTTTAAGACCTCCTAAATAGGTTTCGAGTCTTTGCTTGTCAGACAGCCCAAATACTCGTGTTGATAAGGATTCCCATTGATGAGTGAATTCCTCAACGTTTCCGACTTGCTGTAGTCTGGTAAGTTTACTGAAAAATTCATCTTCTTTGATTCCTTGAAACCTATTAAAAAAATCATTTTTGAACAAGTTCCAAGTGTAGGTAAAATTATCTCTCTTCCACCATAAGTACCAATTATAGGCGTACCCTTCCATATGCATTGACGCATATTTCACTTTCTCCTCGTCAGATTGAATGTTGTAAATGTCAAAGTATTCTTCTGCTTTGTTTAGCCAAGCAACGCATTGGTCTTTATTCCCATTGTATTTCGACAACTCTATTTTTGCCTTAGGTGGGTGCACTTTGTAAGGGCGACGTTGATTTCCTTTTTCCTTATGGTTTGATGGTGGCTCGGAACAACTGGATGATGAAAGTGACATATCTGAATTGCTTCGTTGTTGGCGGTGATTTTTAGTTTTTCTTTTCTCTACTATCTTACTTATAGCGTCTATTTTTCTGTTTAATCGTGCCTCCATATTTGGTAGTACTTGTGTTTCTATTTCTTGCTTAAGTGTCGCATTGTTAATATTTATTTCTTTTTGCAATTCTTCTTGATTCTTTGCGAGTGTTTCCTGGGTGGCAACATGAAATGAGGCATCTAGCATGTCTGGACTGCTGACGTGGCCCGGACTGGGTATGAACCTTTGTAACATCTCGAATAATGTATTATGGTTCTACGTCATGGTGCTCATGTTCTGTGTTATGGTGTTTATGTTTTGCGTCACGGTACCCATTTTGTCATCCAAGTCTTTTTGTTTTTCGTTCAGGATGTCAAGTTTGTCGTCGAGCCTCCTTTCTAGTACCACAACAAGCTCGTCTTTGAGTAATGTATTGTTATTTTGCATCTTTTCCTTCACGCATTTTAGGCCAGTGGCAAGGGACTTTATGTCTTTCTCCATTTTTTCGATTTTAGCTCCGCCATGATCTTGGACCTTGTATGCGGAGGTGTGTATTTCCACTCTATTTTGGCTAATAATATATTAATTATTATTATTATTATTATTTTTCGTAAACTATACAAATTATTGTAAATAATTTTTTTATCTTTTATTTTTTTTAGAACAAATATTATAATAATAAATATAATATTTGTTTTTTTTTTTAATATATTATTGAAATATATTATATTACAAAATGTTTGAAATAATATAATATTATAATATAATATATATTATGTTATATTATAATATAGTATTTTTTTGTTGCAGATTAGCGTGGAGGTTGGAACGAGGGCGTGGAGGCAGCGCGGGTGGAGCAGCGAACAGGGGTGGATTTCAGAGAAGTGGATGGGAAGAGGGCAGCATGGAAGGGAGGATGTAGGAGGAGCGACGGTTGGGCAGCGTGGAGGGTGCGGGGAGGTGGAGACGACCGCGTGGAGGTGTGCAGGCGACGGCGTGGAGGAGACAGGGTGGTGGAGCTACCGGGATTGCGCAGGCAGGATCAACGGGCGTGGATGGAGCGGAAGCGTGAGTGGCGCTAAGGGGAAGCGTTGGAAGGTGGCGCAGGAGAGGAGGTGGAACGCTCAGGTGGAGCTGGAGGAAGTTGGGTTTTTTTTTATGTTTATTTTTTTTGGTTTTGTTTTTTTTTGGATAGGATTTGGAATGAAGTGACAAGGGATGAAATGGAGCAGCGGAAGAAATCAAGGATTTATGAGCAGAGTCTGAGCTCAGGTCAAAGGAGCCGAATCTGAGCTCTGATACCAAATGGAGCAACTGAATTCGGTTGTCCGTTAGTCGAATCCGACTATCATTGTATAATAAAATATGAATAGTAAATAATATATTGGATGATGGGTAAAATGTACAATAAGCTCACCTTTTATAGGCTTGAGCGTGAAAGGTTACACCCTTTCATATAATTAACTAATCTGTTTTAATAATTTATTTTATATTCATTACAGGGATCCATGTCTCATGTTATTGCACCGAGAGTAGCAAGGTGCATACAACCCAGTACGGGGGAGATGTTGTCGTGTTAAGTTATGTAACGTTAGTTCACAAATATAAAAATTATTAAAAAAAATCATGTCGACTCATAACATTTCAAAAATAAAAGTAAGTTAAAAAATTTATGTTTACTTATAAAATAAAAAAAATTAAAACCAGTATAGATCCATCTTAAACCTGAATAAAGAAGGATCCAATTTCTTGAGGTGTAATTTTTTTCTTGATTTGTAAAAAATTTAAGATAAAAAAGATTTACACCTCAAGAAATTGGATTCCTCTCGATGCTTAATAGATCCAGATTTAAGATGGATCTATGCTGGTTTATCTTATTCATTTGGTATTCTTCACCTCTCACCTTGGTTGCCTTTTATAATCTTGAGATGAGCCAAAACCCTAACCTCCAAAGTGATCAATGTTTGAGATTAGATCCCACCTCACTTGAGTCAAGGGCTAAGATTCAATTAATTAACTCACTAATGCCAAAAACTTAGGCATTTTATTACATTAACCTCAATTAATTCTAAAGTGACATTCACTTTAATAATTAAATTATTAAAGTGATTTTCCAAAGTTCCAAGAGCTATTAATGACGATTTCCAATGGTAGATACAAACCAATGTGGAAATAACTGTTCCAGATGCAAACTTCTACACGAAGTCCTAAGTGTTTGCCAACCATATCCGATCGTATGAATAGGAAACCAAGTTGCTACATGCCAACTAGGGTTTGAAGCCCTCCTCTATGATGCAAAATGCTCCACATCCTTGAAGGGTGCTCTCCAAGTAAGTGACTCCTCCACAAGGCCTTAATGTAGGGTGTCCACCAAACTACTAGAGAGGGAAGAAAGCCAAGTTAACACCATCCTGAGGTGAATCATCCACCGAGCATGCTATCTCAGCTGTGCATCTCTCATGCTAAAATCCATCTTGGACCATCCAGGGGCTGGTCATACATCATGTACCCCAAATTTCATGGAGCACCTCCAAATATGGTGTAAACACTTTAGGAGTAACCCAAAAGTAACACTTACGCTTTATGAGGTAAATGTTTACATCGACACTAGTTAACTTCCTTTGCAACTCAATCAAATCTACTATTTGTAAATCTGCTAGTCCTTTGCATCCAACTCTCTGAGAATCTAGTATTTCATGACTAGTCAAATCACATTGAGATCAGGTATCATTTCATCCGAGATTATGTTTAGAGAGGAGCAGTTACTTTACAGTGGATTTCCATTGATGAGCAGGTTGTAGACATTTTGACGAAATCTTTGGGGAGGGGCAAGTTTGTCTTCTTCAGGGACAAGTTGGGAGTGGTGCAGAACACCTTCCTCGATAAGAGGGAGTGTTGATTTTGTACCTAGGAAAGTGTTCCCCTAGGTGACTTTAGCCTTATTCACTTAAAAGTGGAAATAAAGTGACCCTTGCATTAAATGACTTAAGTGGAGCATTTAATGTAACTTTAGAGATTAAAGTCAAGTTTGATAAATTTAAGTGGGTGGGGGAAATTATTTTTTATGATAAATTAAATGGAGCATTTATTCTCATCCCTAGATCTAATCTAATCTCAACCATTGGATTAGATGCTCTCTCACCTACCTAGGGTTTAGACAAAAAGCAAGGGAAAATGCAAACATTCATTCATTCTTCAGAGGAGAGTGAGCTGAAGAGAGGAGAGGCACGAATGTCGAGAGAGCAGAGTTCAGGCTACATGATTTTTGAGGAGTTTTTATTTGGAAAGCATCCCGAGGCATTCGTACAGTACAGATTTGTGGGCACAAAAAACGAGGATGAGAATGGCACATTTATCGACGAGCTTGGCACATTTATTGCTGTCGTACTCTGCACAGTTTTCGAGGCCGTACACAGGCAGCACGACACATTTTTTGAGGTCTGTATGGACTGTACTTTTTTGCACAGAAAATGAGACAGTTTGCTGCACGAGTTTCGAGGTTGCTGGGCACAGAAAACGAGGACTATTTTGCACGGTTTTCAAGGTTTTGTTTGGCATGTATTTCGAGGAGGCAAATTTGCACAGAAATCGAGAAAATGTCTGGTTGCATTTAATGCAGTAGAGATCAGTTGTACTTCTGCTGTATTTGCTGTTCATTTTACTGAAATAATAAAAACTCTCTCTCTCTCTCTTTGACTGGTTTTCCCCTTGTGGGTTTTCCCAGGGCCATTGGTCAAAAATTTCTGAGTACTGTGTGTTGAATAGCGTGTATTTATTTTATTTTCTGTCCATGAAAAGATTGAAGTTACAACAGTGTTTTTAAGTCTGAAAATTTATGATTATTTCCAGCCTTCACATTTTTCTGGGTTTGTTAATAAACTGAGATATTTTCACTTCTAAACCGGAGGCTGAAACTTGTGAAAAACTTACACCTAAGATAAGAAATCCAAGCGAGCACCATCCTAAGGTCAAGCATCCACTAAGTAGGCTATCTCAACTATGCATATCCATCATGGATCGTATCTCATTCTACAATCCATCTCAACTCTTCCAAGGGCTTGTCATACGACATATTCCCCAAATCCATGGAGCAACCCCAAACATGGTGTAAACACTTTCAGAGTAACCTCAAAGTCTGACACCCTTTTTTCCTTCTTTCAATATTTAGAGAAGAATTGTCTGGGTTTCTATATATGCAAGGTGTTGTTGCCTACCTATTTCGACTAGGTGGCAACTCCATGTACATGAAGTGTACATAATTGTACCTTGGAAAATCTGAGGATTTTTTCACTTCTGCAGGGCAATTGCCCCTTTGTAAAACGAAATATCCGCTCCCTCACC
>LPNX010653847.1:66152-94509 GCA_001517045.1 Pseudotsuga menziesii | reverse complement strand
GTCTACAATCAGTTAGCTTAAGAGGGTAGGTGAGTAAATGTGCCCAACCTCCCTTGAATCATGGAAACTAGCACTAGAGTGACTGAGACTGAACTAACTAATTAGAATCAAAGCATAATTGAACATAACTAAGTACCTATTGCAGTCAACTGTTGGAGACTGCTAGTGGCACTCGGAGTGGGTTCCTAAAATATATGGATTGGTCCCTATATCTCCTATACTTGTGAAAACAGGCGCAGCGAGTGGTAGGTGTCCCCTAGGTGTATCCCCCATGCACTAGTGAAGTGATGAATACCTCCTAAGCTAGTAGAATGGATAAATAGACTGTGTGGGAAAAGGGAGGATTAATTAATCCTAAAACCCCCTTTAATCCTATATTTGGACAACATGGGCCCTAGAAACTAGGCCAAAGGTCACCCATACCATCTAATGAATAAAAAAATAATTGATTAACAAACAAGGAAATGGGGAAAACCTCATGGGAACCCCCCCCCACCACTCAAAATAAGCAGGTAAATCAAGAACAATATATGAATCAAGCCTTTACATCAAGAAGAGATCTGAGATAGAAAAATCTCTTTCCAGTGAAGGACTTGGTGAATGTATCTGCAATCTACACCTCTATAGGGCAGTAATGTAGAGTGATAGCTTTACTATGCACTAATTCTCAGATGTAGTGCATGTGTACTTCAATATAATTGTTTTGCTTTTTCTAAACCGGATCATTGGATATCTTGATGGTACATTGATTGTCACAATAGATATCTGCAGATGGAGAAGCGTGAATTCCAAACTCTGTCACAATCCCATACAATAAATCTACCTGAATAGTTGCATTCACAACCCCTCGATACTCTACTTCAGTTGAAGAGAGGGAAATAGTTGCTTACTTCTTGATTGACCAACAGATTGGTCCAGATCCCAACATGAACACAAAACATGATCTATATTTCATGTCAATACTATCACCAACCCAGTCTGAATCGATAAAACCAATCAAATCTAGTTGTGCATTAGCAGAATAAGGGATCCCAAACTCCCTCGTACCAACCACATAATGCAAGATGCACTTTGTTTATTTCCAATGCAACCCATGTGGCTCCTGCATGTATAAGGCAACAACACTCACATAATAAGACAAATATGGCCTTGAATGGGTGAGGTACAATAGGCTACCAATAAGTTTTTTGTAGACTATACTATTAACAAGAGGTGTGGAACCACCTTCTTCCAACCTAATTCTAGATATGAAGGGGAAGGGTGTTGCTTTGTAGTCAGTCATGTGGAATATTTTGAGAAAGTATCCAATGTATATAGACTGTGTAATCGTGATTCTCGAAGAATTTGATTAATTTTGAGACTAATGAACTACCTTAACAGTCCTAGATCAGTCATGGAAAATTATTTGCTCAAGGATGACTTGATGCCTCTGAATCCTGCAGCAGCGCTACTAGTAATAAGCAAGTCATCCACATATATAACTATCAACAGTAAGAATCCCCCTTTCTACTACATGTAGACATTGCAATTAGATCTACATCTCTTAAATTTATGTGGCATAAGGAAGGCATCCATCTTGGCATACCATGCCCTTGGGGCTTACTTGAGCCCATAGAGAGATTTCCTCTATTTGCAAACTAAGGATGAATCTTCAATGTACCCCTCAGGTTTTCTCATATAGATCTCCTCCTCCAAGTCACCATAGATGAAGGCACTCTTCACATCCTTCTGATGTACCTCCCACCTCTTTGAGGCTGCAATGGACAAAACTAATCTTATGGAATCCATTCTTGCAATAGGAGTGAATGCCTCATTGCACCGAGAGAAGTGAGGTGCTCTCAGCCCAGTATGGGGGAGATCCTGTCACATTAGTCACGTTATCCTAGCCCACATTAAAAAAAACATTATGTTAACTGACATAAATAAAAATAAATAAATAAATTATATTGTGGATTCACATATTTATGTCGCGTGAAACAAAAAAGAATATAGAGAAAAACATGTCACCTAATTTATCAAATAATAAAACTAAATGAAAAGTAATTAAAAGATCCATGTTAAACTTGGATTTACCAAACACTAAAGGGATCAAAATGTTTGAGGTGTAATTTTTTATGAACATTTAAAAATTTAAAATAAAAATAACTTACACCTAAAGAAATTGGATCCCTCTTGGTGCTTTCTAGATCCAGGTTTAAGATGGATCTATGTTGGTTGTAGTCCAACCCATGGACTTGTGAGTACCCCTTTTCCACCAACCAAGCCATGTACTTGGTTTTAGTTCCATCAGTTGCTAGCTTAGTCTTATATATCCATTTGCACTGAACCAACTTCCTGCTAGGAGGCAAAGAGACAAGCTCCTAAGTTTTGTTGTCTTGTAGAGAACCAAACACATCATCCATAGTTGCTTTCCACCTTTGATCATGGAAAGCTTCCTTGTATGAATGAGGATCTAATCCAATCATCATGATATACCTCTTTGGGAGAAGTGGATCTGAATGGGAGAGTGCAACATGATCGTCCTAATACTGGGACCTTGTTCTTATTCTGTCATTTGGATCCCTAACACTATTCTCAGTTGTTTCAATAAGCTTTTGGGCCCATTTAGGCCTCTGATTTGGAATAAGTTTTGGATATGGATTTGGATCATCTTGAGGTTCAATATCAATCTCAATATCATGATCATATTGGTCCTCATCTTCTAAATATGAAACATTAGTCAAGATATCATCATCTGCAAATGGAAATCGATGAGAAATTATACCTTCTTCTTCTTCGACTAACAGTGGACCATGCACCTGATCTTCTTCCAATTACACAATGTGATCTATGAAGCACTTTTTGGTTGTAAGGTACATCGGTTTGTGTGCCTTAGCATCATCTGCATATCCCAGTAGTATCCATTCGCTACTCTGGGACTGGAAGGATTTTCTCTTGTCAATGGGAATTCTGACCCATGCTTTGGAGCCAAAAACTCTCAAATGTGAGACATTGAGCTTATGTCCCATCAATGCTTTGAAAGGATTAGCCCAAATCACTAACTTGTGGGGCACCCAGTTCTGGATATACGAAGCACAAATGTCTGCATCATCCCATAGATATGGAGGAAGACTTCTTGCTTCTAGAAGGCATGTAGCCATCTCTTTCAAGGATCTGTTCTTCCTCTCAGCTGCATCAGTATGAAGTGGTGTGTATGGGACTGATTGTTGCATTTGAATTCCTGTTGAAAGACAAATCCGCTGGAATTCTCTTTTGACATATTCACTACGATTATCAGATCTAATTTCTTGTATCTTCTTTCTGAGAATGTTCTCAGCCAAGGCTTTAAATATTTTGAAGGTCTCAAATACCTTAGACTTTTGCTTCAAAAAGTAGACCCAACAATACCTTGAACAATCATTAATGAAGGTCAAAAAATATATGGATCCATTCATAGATGTTGTAGGCATCAGTCCATAGACATCATTGTGGATTAGATCTAGTGTGGAGGAAACTCTTCTTTCCTTCCCAACCTCATACCTCTTCTCTGGATGATTCCCTACCAAGCAACCAATACACACTCCTTCAGGGGATTTGATGAGAGAAAATCCCTCAACCATCCTTTCATTATGCAGTTGTTGGAGATACTTGAATTTCATGTGTCCAAATATTTCATGCCACGGATTTCTTGTGTTATTGGCATGAGTTAATAAGGAACTTGAGTATGAATTGGGAAGAAAGTGAGAAAACTCATATGCCTTGAAGCCATGATTAGAAACTCCTTTCTCTATCATATTTCTAGTAGTGACTTCTGATATCTCCACTATGTCAGGATCAAATGTGACTCTCTTGGGAGCACCGGTATGTGTCATCTGGTACACATACAATAGGTTTGTTGCCAGGGAGGGAACATAGAGCACATTCTGGAAAAATCCATGTTCAACTTTAATGGAACCTTTCTCGAAATCCGAGATTTGTGAATCATCTCCCATATGGATGCTTGGTCCTCTAGAGAGATCCGGAGAAGTGAATGATTCCTTGGATGAAACCATATGGTTGGAAGCTCCAAATTCAATGAGATAGGACTTTGACTGACTGAAGCATGCTTTCAAAGCATGACACTTCTAATGTTCCTCATTCTTGTTTCTAGCATCAGACTTATTTGCACCTTCATGAAGGGCAATGTTGTTTTGTTCAAGGAGGTTAGACATTTGGTTGATGGTCTTCTTCATACATTGGTTCTCTGGATGAAATCCTCTCTTACAGTAAGAGCATTTAGCTTTGTCAAAGTTCTTGTGCTTGTCCTTCTTGGAACCATAGGCTCCATCTAAAGGATTTTTCTTGCCTTTAGGATTGAAATAAAAATTCTTCTTCTATTTACCTTTCTTCTTCCCCTTTGCTTATGCATTCTTAGTCTCTTAAGCTAAGAGATCCTGATTCTTTGAGTTTTTGAGAGCTCCCATCTGAATCAGCTTATCTTGTTCCTGGATTAGTGAATCAGTGAATTAATCTAGGGATGGAATTCGCCAGCTGGAAGTTGTTAGTTTCCCAAAATCAAAGGTATATATAAATACTAAGAACTACGAGCCAAGTTTTCTTAGAATTGGGAGAACCAACTACTCATCCTTTTTATCAATCCCGCATTGCTTGCATTGCATGACAAGGGATTTGAATTTAGTGAAGAACACTTATATTGTTTCGAAGTTACTGGGATGTAGTGCTACCATCTCATTCTCTAAAATATGGCCTCTAAGCTCATCTTGCTTGCCAAACAAGGGTTTGAGCTTATCCCATACTTCTTTCGGAGTTTTTAGTCCATTGAGATGGTACATGAGCTCCCTAGATATGTGGATGCACATGAAGCCAAAAGCTTCATTAGGCCTGTTCAGATACTTTAATTTTTCAAGATACTATTAGGGTTCGAGTTCTCTGCCCATGGTGACCCTGTACATACCCTTGTTGAACAAGACAATCTGCATATCTTCCCTCCAATCAATTAATTGAAGGGTGTAAGGATTATGGGAGTCAAAGCTGCTAAATTCTCCATTTCACAGCTTCAAGAACAAAAAATTATTCAAGAAATATTTGAATGTACCTGCAAAAACACTGCAAAACACTTCAATTTTCTATCAAACCAAATCAAACACTCTCCGCTTCAACATGTACACTTTCTCTAGATGAATCACACCTATATAGACTTCTCTGGACAGAATCCAGAGGGAGAAAGGCAATAATTCCAAGATTTATGTCGAACCCAATTGCTTCTGGAGCATCAATGGAAGTTTCTAAGGTTTGTTGTTGGCCTGAATACCTACTTTGATACCATGTTAATTTATTGAAACATGGATCCTCAGACCTGAATCAAAGCTATCTGAAAAGAAGGTTGCACAAGAATTAACAACTCAATGTAATCTGATCAATAGATTCACTATAGAAATTACACACACATGAGGCACAAAATGGTCAGAATAGCATTAAAGTTATTATCATTCATGTCTCTGTAATACAATAGTCGTACAATAGGGATAATTTGAATGTCTTGGAGAGGATTCAAATTAACCAACTCAAATTGACTCTGGTGCTAACTCGGAGTGGGAAAATCACCACTGGAGCTCACTAATGCAACTTTGGATCATTGATTCAGTCGACAATGAGTTAACTGAAGAGAGAAGGTGAGTAAATGCACCCAACCTCCCTTGAATCATGGAAACTGACGCTAGAGTGTCTAAGAGTGAACTAACTCATGGGAATCAAAGCATAACTGTACATAACTAAGTACCTACTTTAGTCAATTGTTGGAGAATGTTGGTGGCAGTTAGAGTGGGTTACTAAAATATAGGGATTAGTCCATGGAGCTCCTAAATTCATGCAAATAGATGCAGTGAGTGGTAGGTGGCCCTAGGTGTGTCCCCCGTGCACTAGTGAAGTGATGAAGACCTCCTAATCTAGGAAAATGGACAAAGGGACTATGTGAGCAAAGGGAGGATTAATTAATCCTAACAGATAGATCCTTGCTTTATTTTTTGTTGTATTTATATCATTTTTTTCAAGACATATTGCACAAGCACATTTAGGGGAAGCCACCTAAAAATTAGAAAGAAATGAAAAATATACAACTAAATCAATGCTTGTTCACCCTCCCTGGTGAAATTGACAATAATCTCAGTAGGTATGATGGCAGGGAAACCCAACCATCACCTAATCTATGGATTATACACCTTTATCCTTCGACTCGGGTATCATGACACATAAAATTAAAGAAATAAAATAACTTGAAACCAAACTATTCACAACCCAAGGAATGTGGTTGAAGTATTTTATGGGATTGCATAGCCAACATGTGCAAAAGAGGACTTCAATTGGTTCATGAATTAGTGGGTTAGAAATTTAATCTATAAGTAAAAGAAAAGAAATCTAAATGATATATCACAATGAAATTAATACTAAACTAATGAGATGATTCTAAACAAGAAAATAAGGTATGGATTTCACATTTTAAACCCAACATTACGATGAAGTGTGTGAATGGGTTTCCAAAATTAATAAAACACAAAATAAGCTAAAATGTGGGCAAGAGGTTTTTTTGCACAATTGTCCTATGTTTTTTGCTTACTTCCATGTAGGCATATTTTCCTCAAATAAGTATTTAGGTGGCTCCCTGTTGCTTAGCAGAAGAAACTAGGGTAATCAAGTACTTCTTTAATAGGATAATAAGCTTTTTAGTGCATGCATATCTAAAAAATTAAACATAAATGAAGAAGAAATGTTAATCTACAAGTCAAATCATCCACCAAATATGGTTATCTTAGAAGCATAAACTAACCAGAAATGGTCAATTTGTCTATTGAGGGTCCCAACAGGTGAGTAAAAAGAAAGAAGGAAAAAAATCAAAGAGGAAAGAGGAAATGAAGAAAAAGGGATCAAGGAAGCTCCAGAAAGGGACAAAGATCTTGAGGGATATCTTGAAAGGGTCCTTAACCTTCCTGGCTTCCAGCTAAAGATGTTATGCACAATATTTCAAGAAAACTATATAAGAATCTTTCACAATACAAATGTAAGGTTGTTACCAAGAAATCAACACATCAGAACCCAAGAAACAATAAGGTATCCTATCTAAGCAATATTTACATGCGCATAATTAACATAAGAACTTCTACACTATCCCTCAACCCCTTACTAGTTAATGGTTCAATGGTAACATGAGTTGAATGAGTACAAGTATATACAAACACTAACAATCCTAGATATAAACCAATAGAGATTAGTTGTTTTAGTCCACGAATCCTTCTTGATACAAAGGCCTTCCTCTTATTTATAAGAAATGAGGAAGGCTATGGTTAGGTTACAAAACACTTGCCACTTTTACAAAAGTGACAAGTGGACCACCCTAGAATATTTTTGTTTATTTGGAAAAATACTTCTTAAATCAAATGGATTTTCAAAAAAGACATTGCAATACTTAATTCACGTAAATAAATGTTTTTTTTATGAGGAAAAAGGACCAAGAATGAAATATTTGTAGAAGATGAAAAAATGCCACTTCATTTTCAATTGCCTTCGGATTGGAGATCCCAAGTGGTATTAACGTTAGTTGGTCATTGATTTTATATTGTAAATAATGTTGAAAAATGGTGTCAATAGATTTCATTTAGTTTAAGCACTTGCATTTCATCCTAAACATAAAATCACATAAACGGTGGACTAGGCCGCAACTGGTAAAACAGATTTAAAATACTTTAACTCTACGGTAGCTGGGCTGCTAACCGAACGGATTCCCCATACCAAACAGTAAACGATCTAATTGGAAACAATTATTGGGGAAAATCCCTACTGTCAGTACCTAGTATTTTCTAGGAAACAACAGTTTTGGCGCTAGAAGGAGGGCCACCAGTGCATGGCTAGTAGAGGAAATCTGTTTACTAGAAACTATTCCATTGGTGATAGCTCTGGAACTAAGTTTCCTAAAGATTTCATTTATAAAGAAAGAGTAGGCTCTTACGAAGAAGGTTCAGAACGCCTTTACCCAGTTCCATTTGAAGTAGTTAACCTCTTGAGGAGACATACCCGATATTACGTAAAGAAACTTGGAGGACTGAAAGAAATCCCTGAATTACCGAGAAGGCGGGCTTCAAGGAAAGTACCTACTTACATTGAAGATTCGATTTTGGTGGGAAATTTGGAAGAGTTGGTAAAATTGTCTATAAAAGAGATTGTCCAACCACTTAATTAGTAGGGACCAGATTCCCTTGTTTTCTAGTCATTTGTTCAATCTCCACCATAGAATCCTAGTAGAATCATGGCTGGAAATGTACCCCCAAATGCTAATCAACCCAATACACCACCAGCTTGGAGAGCTAGAACACCACTCAACCTGGTTGCTCCTTTACATGATTTACCTAAGCATCCTGAAAAGGCATTACCAAAATTCAACCCTGGAAAAGCCATTTCAGTAGAAGACCACATGCAAAGTTTTTATTTCACTGTGGAACTTTTGGTCATTGAACACGAAGATGTGGTATTCATAATTTTTCCACATACCTTTGAAGCTAACACCTCTGCTTGGTATTTTAGTTTATAAGCAAATTCAATCGCAGATTGGAATACATTTGAAAGGGCGTTTAAGAGAAAGTTTGGTAGTCCACGAACCATTGTCACCCTTATGAAAGAGTTGCTCTCACTAAGTATGGATAAAAAATAAAACGTTCAGGATTTTAACAAAAAATTTGATGCTCATCTAAGTAAATTCGGTGCTACAACGAAGCCTACTAAAGAAAATTTAGTGGAATACTATACTTCAGCACTTTGTCCCGGCATAGCAATGTTTGTCAAAAGGGAATTGAAATGTACGCTGGTGGAGAATTATGAGGAAGCAAATAAGATAGAAGCTGAGCTTGATATTATAAATAAACACACTGTAGAACTAGAGGTAAAGACTTTTAGTGGTAAAAAACCTCTGCTGCTAACCATACTTAAGGAAGAAAACTCAAATGAATTAGAAAATGTGGTCAAGATGGTACAAAACTTATCAAATAAAATTGTAGATCTGGAAAAAAGATAAAGAGGCTAGTTCATCAAAGAAACAGTTCAAACTTTTTTCAATAAAAGAGAAGAAAGTGGAGCATCTCAACCACATGTGTATAATTCTTCTTTTTTGAATTTCAATGAAGTAGGAATGGATCATTTCTGCACTTTTCATCAAGAACCTCATTCTAAAAAGAGTTGCCCACAATGGATTAACTAAATGACTCTAGTTATGAATGAAATATTAGATGCTCAAATAACAAAGCCTGAGGTGGAAGAAGAAAAAACAAATGAACCAGAAGAAACACATGAAACCATAATGGTATTATGGGACTGTGCACCTACCTTGGGATTAGATGAAGAGGAGCCTACTAAAGATATCCAACTTTCATCAATTAATGTTACAACCAAAAGCAAAGGACTAGTAATGGATGAAATCTTAATACTGCCTAAGATTAGGAAGATACAAGAACGTATGAAGAAGATTAGCAGTAATACCCAAATAGCATCTAATTCTAATATGGTCAACAAAAAAGATAAGGTTCTAGTAGTCAGTAAGCCTGTAACAATAGTAAAGAATAAAACAGAAAGCAGTAAGAAAGGTCCAGTAGAATATCATATGGGGTATGACATAGTAGAAGACATCAAGAAAATGAAAGCGAATATTTCTTTATTTGAATTATGTAATTTACCCCAGCAAAGAAAGAAGCTTCTAGAGGCTTTCGATCCACAACCCAGTAGGTCCCAAGAAGACATTCAATCAAATAAATAAATTAATAAAGCTAGCATTGGAGGGAATTGCAAATCTCAAACTTTTACATCGTATTGTCTTTCGAGATTTTCAATCATAATGTTCATAATTGTTTGGTGGATTCTGGGGCTTCATCTAATGGCATGCCACTCTCAGTATATAAAAAGATAAACGGTCAACCTACACCATCCTCATGTAAGACCATTCAGTTGGAAAAATCTGTAGTCAAGGTAATAGGAGAAATGAAAAATGTGTTGATTTGGTTATTTACAGATGAAAGAGTTTGCCATTTTATAGACATTATGGTGGTAGATATCCAGAGGCCTATGGTTTGATATTGAGTAGGGATTGGTCTGCAAAATTGAATGGGTACTTCGCAACTGACTGGTCGCACGTATGGCTTCCATATAAGAACAATCAAAATCAAATTATGGTAATGAGGGAACCACACATGAAACACAATGTAACTCAATTGGAAGGAAAAAATGAACCTGTAAACTTCTCATCTTCGGTCTTGGGTAACTAATTTTTAGAACTTGAACCTAGAAATTATCACGCTGGAGAATCTAGTCATGAGTCAGACACACAGTCTGAACTCCTTCATTTTCCACGGAGTTATAATATTGATTGTAATATAGTTAACTAAGTTTCTAACATAAAAAGCAACACTAGTCAAGTAGATTTAGAAGATAGATTTTGGTTTTTGTACTTTGATGATGATTAGCAAATCATAGATTTTCTAAAGAATGATGAAACATTCAAGGACTCGGTGATTGATGATGAAGAGCATCAAGCTAATCTTCAAAGTGGAAATTTCATGCCTAAAGGAGTGAAAACGCTGGAAGGGATGTTTGATTTAAATAGCAAATCCATAAAACCTGTCAATGTCAAAACAAATATTTCATCCATGCAGTATGAACTGATTAATCTAGGGACAGAGGTTGAACCCATGTATGTAAACTTGGGAAAATTTTGTTCACCGGGAGAAAGAAGCATATTTATCAGTTAGTTTCAACAATATAAGGATATTTTTGCTTGGACATATGAATACTTGAAGACCTATGGCACCTGTATTATCCAACATCTCATTCCTATTAAAGTGGGCGTTAAACCATTCCAGCAACAACTGAGAAAAATGCATCCCAAGTTTGAACCTCTAATCCAAGATTAGTTAAAGAAATTACTTGATGCAAATATCATTTTCAAATTCAGTCTCAAGTCCAAAGAAAGATTTAGACACCAACAAGAGATTGTCAAAAGATGATTTGATAAGCATAAATCTGGGAAGGGAAGTTTTGAGATTGGAGACTTGGTTCTTAAATGGGATCACCCGCATGATGAAAAGGGAAAACATACAAGGTTTCAACACCTATGGGTTGGCCCCTTTCAAATTGCTGAAAAGCTAGGCCCCTAGACTTATAAGTTACAATATATACAAGGGTGGGAAGAGAACCTTCCTATTAATAGTTTAGTTCTCAACCCTTATTTCACTTAGTACCTTAGGAGTCATTTTGTACATAAATAAACATTTTCATTGCTTTTTTTTTTATTTCTGCTGATTTACTTTCTTTTTCATTTGTTTTAAGCATTTGTTGTCTTTCAATGATTTTCTTTAGTTCAGTTGTTTTTATTTCAGAATAAGCTAGCTCAATGTTTGGTGCTTGGAAACATAGGAATCTGAACAAATTGCCAAATGCTTTTGATCCAAGAACTGCTTATTGGAAGTTATTTATGCAAGATTTTCATCACAGATAAGATTCTTTAAATTAATAGACTATTGAAGGGAAGTTATTTCATGGACACATTGAAGTCCTATTTAAATCCTGCAAAATCACTAAGGTACAGCAATTCTAGAATACTATCTTGGGGCTCCATCCACTTTCATAATAATATATGTCCTAGGAAGCTTGTTGTGTTAGGCCCACGGAAAGGAAACAGAATGGACAGGTGCATGGTATCAAGAAGATATACTGAAGAAATAAATCAGTAAAATAAAAGGATTGCTCAAAAGGTTCTTCTCCATCCGTGAGATGAAACGAATCATCACTCACACAAAAGGGCATTATGGATGGAAGAACCTAAATCAAATCTCAAATGTAAAAGAAGCAATTAGGGAAGACTCAAAAGACAAAAGTCTTAAGAATGCAAAAGGCATGGGAATGAGGAACAAATGAATGCATCTGTCTAACCTTGCCATGATCTTTTGGTCTCATACCCAACAGCAACCAAATACAAAGGTAAAATGAATCTCACATTTTGGCCCTAAGAGATTTATCGGGACTTCTAATCCTAGTTACCATACCCCAAAGGACTATAATCAATGTAATTCTCTGAAGCTCACATTCCTGGAAAAGTATAGACTCTTAAATGATCTTGGAAAAGACTAGGATAGGTTTCTGTAATAAAATGCACATAAAGCAGTTTTGTTTTGAAAAGATAGTTTTTTAGAGATTTGTGTTCACCAACCATTCGCCAATTGTTGTTGTTGTAGCCACTACCCCAAACATTTTGTGATTTTAGAGCCCCTCCTTATATTTTTAGCTTTTAAACTTTCTT
Source organism: Pseudotsuga menziesii (assembly GCA_001517045.1). Lineage (NCBI taxonomy): Eukaryota > Viridiplantae > Streptophyta > Pinopsida > Pinales > Pinaceae > Pseudotsuga > Pseudotsuga menziesii. The sequence goes on along the minus strand of LPNX010653847.1, from coordinate 82,202 downwards.
AAAGTATTGTATCTCTTTGAGGATCCTTTCCATGACTTAGTTTTATTTTCAATAAGCTGGAAAATAATTTTTTACCTAGTTAAATCATTTTTTTCTTCCGACATGTCGGAATAACTCAGTGAGTTTAGCCGACACGTCGGGACAACTCATTTTTTTTATCTGATTTCTTGGTTGCTTATCTACCTTTCAAAAGAATTTGTTGAATTTTTTGATACGTCGACGAAACTCGGTCTTTAGGGCCGACATTATAGGCGGGGTTATCTTTATGTTTGATCGGAGTTTTTCCCGAGTTTGAGTCGACGGTTGCGGCAAAGTTCGGATTTTTTTGTCGATACGTGCGGCAAAATGGGAAGTTTTCACCCGTTGTTTCTCACTGAATTTTTTCACAGTTTTTTCGACGAAGTGTTTCGGGATTTCATGGTGAATCTTCGTGATAATGTCAGAAGAACTCCATTGTTGGAGCCAACACTGTCGCGAGTTTCATTTCTTTTTTTTATCGATTTTGAGTCATATATTTTCCTAATACGGTGTTAGCCTTTCTTTTTTACCGCCATACGTTTTAAAGACCATTATCCAGCCCATTAGGGTGTTTCCTTCACTCGTCGCCTCCTGGGATTAGTTGCGTTAGAAGCTTTTGGCAGCTCTAAGTTTAACCTAGTTTGTCGGCCCAACCTTCTTTTTAAAGAGAAAAATATGTTGTGTGTGTTTTGGTTGTTCAAGTTGTAGACCTAAGCGGTCTGTCAGACCTCTGGGGGGTTACTAATGTAGTCTCGGCATGCCAAGCATTTCACCTGTACCTCGTCTGATCAGTTTTTACTGACAGTGAGAGGAGATTGGTGGGGGGTTTCGCACTTGGAAGACCACCACCGCATTCCGATTTTCAGCCTAGGGTTTCTTCCAGGAAGCATATTTTTCTTTGTGTTCGTCGCCATGGTTTTAGAGGGTGTTCATGGTTTTCAGATTAACTTAGGGTTTCAAAATACAAAACCATTGTTTCGTTTCTTTGACTGTTTGTTTGCATGTAATAGAGAAGTTGATTAATGGAGAAGTTTTTTGTGTTTAGGGTATAAAGCCAAACCTTGTAAGAAAAAATATAAAATCATTCAGTGGTAGGCTAAACCTTGATTTAGAACACCAGATGAATGGTTTAAAGAATTAAATATCTAAATCCCCAAAACAGCAGGTAGAAGCTTCACCTGTTTTAATGATTTTCGTTCCAGCTTTGACCTTGCCACAAGTTGAAGTATCTGGATAATCTAAGGATGATTTTTTTGCATAACAGGATCAGTTGAGATGTTCAAGGATGAATCGCTTCAATACTCACACTACACCATGCCCAGGAAAGGAAAGAAGAAGGCCAAGGCCGCTGAATATGGTTCTGATGTAGAATTTCTGCCCGGAATGGAAATTACTTACGAGGATATGAAAGTTGTCACTAGGGTTGAACCAGAGTTTAAATGAGGGAAGATAAACATTTTAAGAATATCGAGGACAAATTGCAAACATCCGAGCAAAGTATTTAAAATATTGAAAGCATTAATGAGGAAGCAATCAGAATCTGGGTTGCACAAGCTTCTGTTCATAAATATTTTTTAGAAGACTTGTTAAAACTGACCCTGCCAAAGGTGACAGAGATTTTATCTCAACTAGCTAAGCATGAAGTAACTGCACGATTGTTAGAGCTACTGGACTATCAAACTATTACTAAAGAAGCTCGTGCATGGGGCAATTTCATTAGGAAACCAACTAGGCCCACCTAGGACTTTGTTTATCTCCATTTGGCACTCTATGTAATGTTTATATTTTATTTTCATTTTCCTAGTGTAAGACACTATAAGACAAATTTTAAAAGATGAAAAGTCAGGGAAGCCAAAAATACTAAGGGAGTCCAAGAGTCATTTGCAAAATGTATAAATAGGAATAGAGGGTAGTTTAGAAGGGACTTTTCACTAGAACATTGATGCTGAAGTTATTTGTAGTAGAACTATTTCTGTTATAAATAAATGAGAACCAATTTTGCTGGAGGAAGGACTGTACAACTTTCAAATGGATTGTGTGGACTGCTAAATGTTGAACTATTTCTATTTTATCCTACTATACAACTATGAGATCGCTCTAACTTGATGAACTATTTCTGCAATTATGAACTATTTCTTGTGCATATGAATGAGTAATGAATTTTTTAACAAATGAAGTTATCTTTGTTTATTTTTTATGTTGTGATTGTGTATGTAGAATTTGAACAGCTACATCTAGGATTCCATGTGGAGCATTACAATACATTACTTTGTTAGATATAAACTTTTCTCCCCTAGGGATAGGTTATATAGGTAGTTTAGAATAGCTTTCATTTAGTTTAGGAACTTGCATTTCATCCTAAACATAAAATCATATAAATGGTGGAGCGGGCCGCAACCAATCAAACATATTTAAAACACTTTAACTCTGCGGTAGCCAGGCCACTAACTGGGCGGAATCCCCATACCAAACAGTAAACGATCTAATTGGGAACAATTATTGGGGAGAATCCTTACTGTCGGTACCTAGGATTTTCCAGGAATCAACACCTTGGTAACCATATTTGTAGTTGAGGTTGTTAATCAATATTGAATTCTATGAAAAGAGGAAGATGAGCAAGTAGCAAGACATTATTGAACAATATTAGAATATAATTTATTAAAGTTTGGGGAAGCATATGAAGTTGGTTGTTTTGAAGTAGAAACGACACAATTTTGATTATTTGTAATAGATGTAGTGTTGCTTTTATTTATGTTGTTGTTTGCTTGTCTCGTAGTATTGAAATTCGTAGCAACTTCCTCATATGATCCCGATCCAATGTTACCATAGTTTAATGAGGATTATTGGTTAAAATTGTCTCCTTGGCATTCCTTTCAAACTTCATAGGTATTCTCATCATGGTGGTTTATGTATAAGTTACACCAAGTCATGTAGGAAAGGATGGTTTTGGGCTAGAAGTTCCGAGGTTGAGTTTGTAGAGAAGCTTTTGTTCAACTTTCATGACTTGGTTGAGTGATCATCCTTCTATTGGAATATATAATTACAGTATTCATGTCCTAGACTAATTGTAAGACAATAGAGATATCTATATGCTTGCAAGGTTCCTCAAGAGGCAAGCCAATCCTTAAAATTTATTCCTCATATTCCAGGTAGGCGGAATCAAGATTGTTGATATTTTTCTCGTTAAACCAGTGATAGTAAGGTGGTGGAAAGATATTGTATTAGTGAATTAACACAACCTAGTTGTGGGGCCTAATGATATTAGGAATTTGATTGTAAAGCTTAGTCAAGTGAAGAGCAAAGGTCTTAATGATTTCCCCCTATTTTAATGTCACAATATTATATATTTTAGGTATGTCATATTGAATTAAAGCTTTTCCATAAGTATATTTAAACAAATAGAAAAGGCCATGCCAAGTAGACAAATATTTAGGGGGTAAATTGGAGAAATCTGCAACAACCTTTTCTTCAAAGAAGTTAATGAAGAGGCACATGTATATTAGCACCTATGTTAATGCATGAATTATAAAATGATTTGAAATTAATATTTACTCAAATTCCACCATCACCAAATAATTTGGGTAGGTTTTATTTGAATTTAGGCAGCGATGAAGTTGTCAAGAATAAGTTCAATGGTCAGGGTACATGCCAAGGGGTAGTAATATCATAATGTTTGAAGTGAACCAATCCATATTTATGGATCACTTTCTTGGGGTTAGTGGTAGATGAATTTGTGTTAAAGATATTGTACATACTCCTAATCAATTCAGAAGTGGAAGACTGATTTGGACTAGAAGATGAAGTCACCTTGCTTGTTATTGATGGATGAGTCAATAAGACAAGGGGGCAAGGGAAAGTAAAGTTTGTCTCACAATAAATTAAAGAATGAGGGAGCATGTTATGAAGGTTATGAAGGATCTTCTTTTTCTTCCTAACTTCAAATAAGGAATCAAATTTATGACTCTACATGAGTAATGAGGAGGCATGGAAATAAAGTAACTATAACTAACAAGGTGTGTTGTAGGTTCATATTTTGACAATATCCCTTCATTATTGGAGATTTGTTCCTTGGAAATGACTTCCTGGGGCTCCTCTAATTATTCGTAGATTGGGTTGTATTGAGGATATGATTTAATAAGCAAGAAGTTGGATTGGTTTCCTCCAATAGCCAAATAAGAATATTAGACTAAAGTTTAAAGTATAAGATCATGAAGGACATGAACAGAATATTTAATGAATTTGATGCAAGAGAGGTAATCTTGCATCAAAATCTTGCGCCAAGATTCTTGAAAACTTCTAAAATTCAAATCTATTATAATATTTATTAGCTAAAGAAACAACATTTGTTAAGAGTCGGTAGCTGATATCAAATTGATAAAAATCTTTAAAAATAAATTACAACAAAACCAAAAGCTATTTTGTCAAAAAAACAGTGATGAATATAGATAACTAACATTATCTAAAATGGATCAATATATTTTTTTTTTGTTGGGAAACCACTTTGAACAACACGACATAAATTAGAATAGAAGAAGGGATAAGTATTCCAAGAAGAGGGGTAATGTCTAATGACATTGTTTATAGCATTTAATCACATCGCATGATGGTCAGAACATCACAATGCATTCTTCAACATCAATTGCAACATATAAATACAACCCATAGATACATTCTTTTATAGTATTCAGATCTAATATACTCCCTTAAAGTGAGGATTATATGCTCCACAAATAAGGGTCGTCGGTTCTAACTATTTGCAGGAAATATACAGTGTCTCGTTGACAAGTTAATTTCTCTAGTTGAACCAATTGTTACCTCGCCAACCATTTAATCGATCACTTAGTCAAGCCTCCATTCAACTACTCTGCTAGTTGATTGTTGTCTTTCAACTGATTGTTTACCAAATATACAAGGTGTGATGAACCTACATAACCTTTGATTCCAACACCCCCCCATTAGCACAACACTCTAGAGATTTAGGAAGTGTAATTGTGTTCTCTAAACACCCCCCCATAATTGCAGCAGCCTGAAGCCCAACCATAGCCCAAAGTCTTACAAATTTAGCTTCTAGTAGAGGTTTCATAAATATATCAACAACTTGATCATATGTCCTGCAATAATCAAGTGTTACAACATTGTCTTATATCAATTATCTCAAATAATGGACATGAAGTTTAGCATGCTTCATTTTGTTGTGTGCGACAGGATTATTAGCAACTTGTATTGCACTCTAATTATCATAATGGATAACAATCAAGTCCTAAACAAGAAAACTAATCTCTTCTAAAAGATAATGAAGCCAAGTTTCCTCTGTACCTACATTGACAACTCCATGATATTTTTCTTTTGTAGTCAAAAGAGACATTGCCTTTTGTTTCTTACACACCCAAGCCATCGATCCAGAACCAAGTCGAAACACATAGCCAGAAGAGGATTTTCGGTCATCAATTTCACCTCCCTTATCGGAATTGGTAAAGTTGACTACTGATTCTGAATTGTGATAGTATTTTATACCATATTTATATGTTCCCTTAATATAGCAAACAATTCTTTTTGCGGATTTCTAGTGGATTTATTGAACACCTTTAATGAATTTAAGAATCCCCACTAACAACGAAGGAAGATTAGAATGACTATGAGTGAGATAAATCAAGCTACCAACCAAATGTTGATAAAGGGTGGCATTGACTCGAGGAGAGTCACAACCCTTAGAAAATATAATTCCCGATTGATAAGGTGTAGCACATTGGATTTCTTGGCTTCTTTATTTTATGATAGCTTCGACCATTTGTTTCATGATTTTTTGATCCAACATCTATATGGCCCATTAGGTAACTATCATTCAACCTTCCATCATGTGGCCTTCCATATTCCATGAATGTAACTAAAAAATGTATATTTCTATCTATGTACTCTATCTCAATGCTTCCTCTTCCTATGTATAATCAACCGAGTGCCTAATGTCTTTCCATGTTTCCCATTCATCTATTTGCATCTAAAGGGATCTCAAGACCTTGTTGTGTTACTATTTCCATAACACCAATATCCTATGGAGTATTTGTCATTTGATTTTGATCATGTATAATCCGTTACTAGATCAATGGTCCTTATTGTTGCTATCTTCATCGACATAGTGAACACACATCAGTGATACATCCAAGAATGATGCAAAAAATTATTTATTATTGGATATATATTAAAGAACAAACAAAGGATTTATCTTCATGGAGGCATCGACCATGACTACGACACACACATTCATTCTATATAGTTGGAAAACTCTTATGGCATTCCTAGCACATCAAAACTCTAGTATGCCTAGAAGATTACTTTTATATATGTGCCTAGTAGTGGACACACTCCCCAATAACTTCTCTTGCATTTTCATAAATATATGGTGTGTTCCATATGATCTTGGTGTTTTATGTCCCTTGCCTCTTATTATGACTCTCAATTTACTATTATATGCATATTACTCGTGTCTTTTGTTCGCACTAGTCCTCCAATTGAGCCACAATTCATAGCCCTCTACTTGTATAACACCCCATGACAAGATGTTCAACCCCACTACCAACCCAACCAACATATTCAAAGAGAAGTACCAATAACTTAAGGACACTACCATCTCATCCAATGATCCATGAGAACAATGAGCCCCCCTTGAATATGTTACAAACATAGAAAGAAGAGTAGTAGCTTGTTGTTTTCCCGCTGCATGAATAAGCATAGTTGCATATTTGAAATGCAGATCTTTGCATTTACTTTATGTTGTTGTTAGTAATTTCCAGCAGTATGTGTAGTATAATTTGTATTTAACTTAAATCTATTGAGTGAATGTGCAGTTCTCACTACCATGGTGTAATGCTCTTGTTGTTGATTTAAACTCTATTGTTTTATTGATGATTCAGGTGAATTGCTGAAACTACCATATGTGTCCTCTGATGAAAATATTTTACCAACCATGTATGGTGAACTTTGGCCTCCTATTGGAAAACATCATTTGAAGGTTAGACCTGTGTCAACAAATGTGCTCTAGATATGAATCCATGCTAGTATTTTCCTCTTGTTGTATATTCCAGTTTAGGAAGTTGTAATTAATGTTTTAAGTTTATGTAGTGTATATTCCATTTCTATTGGTCATGATAATAGGAACTTATTGTGCTAGTTGAATCATTTGTAGTGCATCTTAAGTGAGAAAGCTTATAGCATTTGGATCCAGTTCCTCTTATATTCTTTAAATTGCAGTAATTAATAGTTGCTCATTGTTTATTTGTAATATTTGTAGATAGTGGACTTCATTGCAATCCCATTGAGGATGGGAAGTGAAGTGGCTTAACAAGAATTGGTCTAGTTGGGTGTTATTCAAAATATTATACAACTATGTTTTGAGTATGTCATATCTACACTTGTTAATTTCGAATTAACTATTATACAATTGATGAAGACATTGGTTATTGAACCTATAAGTGATGCTTGTTTGTAATGATCTATACAGTTATCCATTTAACAACTCCTTGAATAGTTAAGTGGAGATCATCATAGTAGCATGCTTATAGAGAAATAATACAACTCTTATTAAGCACCTCCTTCATGATTGTAACTTAGTTAGAAACATTTTGGCAGTAGACAAAAATCCCACTATTCATGTTGATCAAAATAAGGTACTTGCATAACAATGAAAATTAGGTACTACTAATTTAGTATTTTTAGTTATTTAGTTTGTATCTTTAAAGATAACATTTATAACATTTCCTTCTATGAAAATGTTATTGACTTATGGCAACTCAAATACCTAGTAGTACTGAGGATCACTTACAATTTTTTAATATTGAGATGAAGGAATAGATGAAGTCATATAAACTGATTGAATAGGTGAAACTAGTTCCTTTATTTCTAAGTGAATTTTTGGATGAATTAGAGCCTATCAATTCATTGAATGTGATATGGAGAAATTGGACAATTCATGTCATCCCATGTTTGATGAATGTCATATGTAGGTTGTATTTTGGAAGTGGATAACACCAAATATTTTGGGACTTGTTATGCAAACTTCAGCCTATCATGGTTCCTTGGAAGGTAACAAATTGGCCCTGTCTCATAATTGTGTTGCTTCACATCTTGACCTTATGCATATATTATTTCCCTTTCTTTGAAGCTATGGTATTATCTGTTTCGATACTTGTATCCTTTTTTTGTGAAGATGGTATTTGAAAGGTAACTATGATACAAGTTTGAATATGGAATAAATTCTTATTTCATTTGTGTTCATGCAGTTGTTGTTCATTATGCAAGAAATGGTATGCATTTTTTTTAGTATTTACACATTGCATTATAGGGGATGTTGAGCCTACAAGAATATTTAATCGAATTGGAAATTTAACCGGTAACCAAATAATAAACTACTGATGCAATCCATCTGAGAAGTGTCTTGTTTTGATTGGAATTGATTTTCGGGAACATGAAGTATGGGTTGTCTTATTATTTGTTTTGCTATTGATGAAGATATGATAATGTTTTTCCATTTATATTTTATGGACATATCCTAACCTATGCCAAGTTTTATTGATATAGGCCTCAATTTGTTAAGGGGAACATGCAACTGTTTTCTGTAGCTCAACAACGCAATCATGATTTAGAAGCTTGTGCTACAACATTTGCATCATTTAAGATGGAAAAATTCTCTCCTCCCCCCGTAATATGCATCACTTTTCTTTCTTCTTGTTATATGCAAGGTTTGGAGCAAAGTAGGTGCTTGTTTCTCAACCTTTGAATTGTCATGTTTACAGTAAATATACATCATTTTATTATATGCAACATTAGATTTGTTTATTGTAGCTTCTTTGGAATGAAAATCCTTTTATCCTTATTTCATTTGATTCAAATACCATAGCATCTACATGAGGATTACAAGAGCTAAGAATATGGAGGAATTCTTTGGGCTCAAAGTAGGGAATGAGCCCTTTGATTCTAGCAATAGATCCAAGCAGAGAGGATAAACTTCCAAGAGCCAATACAGTTGCAAATGGAATCCTCAATCACAGTGAAAGAGCCAATACAATCGCAGATGGCATCCTCTCTTTTTTTTTGGTGACTTGATTTAGAGAACTACAAAAGAAAACTCTTAGCTGGATATCTAACATTATAAATATGTGAAGCATTTCTCATGCTTATGTTGTTATTGATTCCATTTGGGCATTGTGCATATGTTATGTAAATCTTTGTTCCATTGGTTATTGAATATATTTGTTTTATACTCAATTGGATGTCTATGTATCATTTATGCTATGGTCACTTAGTACATGTTTGCTTACTATTCTTGTTTTTTTGGTAAATGGTCATTTGATTTGTGATGAGTTTGTTTTTGGTTGGGTTTGTATTTACTTAAATTTTTATCAACTTATTAAATCCTAATGGTTTAGTCTTTTAGCTTATGACAACACATCCATCAGAGGACCCAACACTTTGAGGTGAATTCAAATACATGTTTTAGCTTCTGACAAGATTGACAGCCTAACCTCACTCTAACCTTAACCTTGTTTATTCACAAAACTAATCAATACATGTTTTGGATGCTAACAAGATTGACAACATCATGTTGACCTTGTTTATTCCAGGAAATAATGAGTAACCCATGGAAAAGATGATCTTAGAAGTTTACAATGTCCACTTGGATGTATTGTTGCCCTGTGAGAGGACATGGAGAGGACTAACTTGACCAATTCATTATATTTCTTATAACACTACTCATATGCACATGAATATTGTTCCATGGAATGCTACTAAGCAGCTAGAGGCCTTAAAACCATGCAGTGGAAATTGCCTTGTAAGTTTGTATTTGAATGTCTTAATTACTGTCTCTTATTTCCAAAGACGTATTTAGACAAGGTATGTTACCAAGTTTGGTTTTGGTCATTCATTGGTCACTGATAAAATTATCTTATATTATTTGACCTTATTCAAGCCTTAATCCCAATAAGGCGGATATGATGCATTGTACTACTTTATAACTTCTATATTTTTTACATATTTTATATATTGCTTCTTTTATAATATGGTATGTATTTTCTCAAAAAAACTGGGTTACAAACTCAAATCTAAATTTCATTAACTAGATTATAATATATAGCAAGATATGAACAACATGAAGTTTTACAACAACTATTAAACCATCTACTCACTATGAACCAACTAAAGGCCCATTTACACTTTAAATAATCTACTAGGAAATATGAAGTGATTATTCATTTTAAATTAAATATCTTGACAAATTCGTGAAGAGGAAGAGATAGAGAAGATGGTCCATTATGGTTGTTGGGATTTTCAATGTGATTATGAGTTGTCAATTTGCACTAGTGCACCTGCATTGTTTGGTTTGTGTCTATGAAAAAGATTAGCTCACCGAGGTAGTGCAGCAAGTATAGCACAACCAAACTTGTTAACTCAACAAACATGGTGTACTACCATAACAGTGCATCTAGGAATATAAGCATGTCTATGACACTACCAATTTGCTACTTCAATACATGTCAAATTTGTCCAAAATAATGTACACACAATGGCCAAATCTGGGTACCAATGCTTAGCCAATTTCTTAGGGTGAACCTATATTTATTGTGACAAATTCTCAGGGTAAACCTATCTTTATTGCAACTCCTCTAGTCATGGAATTTCTGTGTAAGTTTGTATCCAATGGAAAAACTGGAAGCAGATTCCATTGGATTGGAGGGATCACTCTACAACATTTAAAAAGCATGGTGCAATGAGGACAACAAGAAAGAAACATATATTCGAAAGAGTAGAGCATAGAAATTATTAGAAGGCTAGATGTTGATGACAAAACCCTAATGATGGGAAGGATGATCAAAGAATTTAGGGGTAAGGGATCACCCCAACTACTCATTTCAATGAATTGCATGTCTTATATGCACATGACTTGTTAGTTTTCTTCCACATGGTTGTATCACAAAGTGTTGGATCTATGCTACATAATAACAAAATTCAAGAGGAGCTAAGAAAGCTCCAGTTACAATTTCAATAAAGAATGGAGTTGAGTAAGATTTTTCTTGTAAAATATGTGAAGTGTTTCTTATGCTTATTAGGTTTCTTATGCTATAAATATGTGAAGCATTTATTATACTTATGTTGTTATTACAATTGACATTTGGACATTGTACATATGTTGTGTAAATATTTTCATCATATGTTAATGAATAACTTTGTTTTATGCTTAGTTGACTGTTTTTTCTTCATTTAGTACATATCTACTTATTCTTGATGTTATTGTGATAAAGAGTCAATCAATTTGAGGAAAAATTCTTGTTGGGATGTTGTATGTACATTTACTCAAGTGTTTCTTAATTTATAAAGATTGATAGTGCATCCACTAGAAGACCAATGACATATAATATTCACATACCCTCGTTTAACAATATGTAAAGTATTGCTTAGAGGCTACAACAATGTCCTCTTGCTAGAGATGATTACCCTGACAACTTTGAAATTGATGTTATGGTAAGTTATTTATAACCGTCATTTCATGAAATATGACTATGCTCTATTTTTGTTAGAAAATAAGTTAGATTTAATTCATGTGTGAGTCGTGATTACATTCAAATAGAGCTGTAAATATTTGGAGTAGTGACTTCTGAGATTTAACAAGTTTTCATGTCCGTGAAAAATTCAAAGTACTCCACTAAATGAACTAATGAAAGATCCATCTCTTTGAACATATCTCCTAAATATAGTGACAAGATTAATGGCACTAGAGATTCAAATAAGATTGACATCAAGGAGGAACAAGAGGTTTGTATTATGAAATTTAATCTATATATTGAATAAGAGATCTGTATTTTGTACGAATTTTGTTGGTAGTGTTCTATTGGAGAAAAAAATGAAGTGTAATTTCCTTTTGCTTTGACATTTATCTAAGGTTTGGTAGTTATTTTTATCATCCTGTCGGTTTTATTAACTCTAAATACAACATCACATTTGGACATTTATATTTCAATTCAGTTTTGTTTCTTTATCACTTGAGTTTTCACAATGAGTAATTTGCTCTCTAGCAATACGAAGTGCCCTTACAGATGGATTCTATTCACCTTTCTGATAAATAGGGGTATTAAAAATGCCACGAAAAAAATGATACCTATGATATTTTGGAAAAAAATAGGGGTTTTTAAAATTAGAATGATGTGTTAGGGGGGGGGGGGGTCAAAAAAGGATTCTGGGATGTATTTTTCAATATTTTATGAAATTAGGGATATTCTTTAGTATCTCATGAACGAACGCGCTATGGTGCATGTTCACTAAGTGAAACCCCCATTCCTTGAATTAGGGTCTACATAGTGCTTTAGATGGGACCTATTAATTTTTTAAGAGAATAAACTATCATGTTCATCCTTGAGGAGATAATAATTATTACCAACTAAGGATGCAACAACATAAGGTACCAACCATATTTTATGTAATTTGGTTTATTTTCTTTTGTTGTAATGAGATGAATCCCACAACATGACTTTTTGGACAATTTCAAAGGTGGTAGTCTTTTCCTTCTTATCAAAGTACTTTTTAAAAACTTGTTGCCTTCCTTTCATGTTTTCTAAAGCATGTTTCCTCTATTCCTCGACAAATCCAATACCATTCGAAACATTTGAGTTAGTTTAGATGAAATTTATTCCTTCTATTACAAAGTGAGATGAAAAGAATCTAACTCTAGCTCGATAGGCATGATTACATCTTGGCCATATAGCAACTAGAAGAGATTATCTCAAGTACTAATCTTGGTCATGGAATGATATACTCATAGAGCATAAGGTAGATAGATATATCATTGATGAGGCTTGTCTCCTGTACTTTTATTTACAATTTAATCAAGATCTTATATATTGACTTAGCCTAACATTTCCATTGATAACAAGTGGAATAAGTGTAATGATTTACCTTTAACTTGCTACAAAACTAAGCCAACTACCTAAAGATGAAGTTAGGCCCATTTCCAGAAACTATTTTCAAAGGGAGAGTGAAAAATATTTACTTCAAGAAATTTGATCACTTGATTATATTTTTCATTTTTTAAGGGAACAACTTCTAACAAGTTTTGGTAAAATAACCAATAGTTGTGAGGATAAATATATGGCCAACATAGGAGGGAAGATTAATGGGACCATCAAAGTCTAAACCCCACTTGGAAAAATGGAAAAATAGGTATAATTGGATGCAAAGGAAAAGAAAACAAATTTTCTCTCCCTATTTCTCATTGACATGCATCACGAGAGAAAAAAACTTAAATGAATTTTAAAAAATTGATCTCCAATAAGAACTAATGTGGAGAATTTTGTAAGTAGTGGCCTTTGCACCAAAATGTCTAACAATGTGGATGGCCCCAACAACTGTACCTTGTTAAAATCCTAACATGCTCTGCATAATCTCCTCATTAGCACTATGTAAGAGCATACCATTAAGGGACTTACAAAACAAAAAAAATACCCAAGGTGAGATACTTGCAGGATTCTAACCTCAATCTTCTTCATTCACTACTATCAAGGTGAGGAGGACAACATTCATTTCACAAGTAGTAACACATGTCTCAATATTAGGAATGACTCATTACATATACATCCTCACACTCAATTGAAATCAAGGTTGAGAGAGAATTATATTTTAGATATGTCCCTGGACTTGGTTCAAGATGTTAAGCCAAATGGAGGGTAAAATCCCACGCCAAATCCTTTACTTCGATAGTATGAGAAGTATATATAGGGAGTCATGTTCCTAGATATATGTAATCCGCTGAGCGAAATGGGAAATTTTGCATGAGAAAATAGTTTGAGACAATAGAAACTTGACAATAGGAAAGGAAACCTGCTTACTGAAGATAAAGCTTGAAATTGTTCGATAAACTTTCACTGAGAAATATTTGTTTTTTAAATTAAAATATATTTCAACTTGGTGTCAAAAATACTTTGGATAATGAAATCGACTAGTTGTTTGAAACATTTTTCGTCATTTTGTAAGAACATAGTTGCAATGGAATATTCAGTATCATATGTATATATGATAAATTCCTTAGAAAAGTTAGGTTTAGCAAATACATGCGCAAATCAAGAGATTGCATATTTTATCTTATATAAGGATTTTTTGTACAAAAATTCCAAGTAAACCCATGGTCCTTCTCAACAACTTATGAATAGTATAACCATTCTATTAAAATATGGGATGAACCTTGAAATAGACTTAATCTTTCCCATGAAGGATTGAATTCCCTTCTTTCAATAAAGGATTAGAAGTTGTTATATGAAAAATATATTCATTGAGATGGATCCCACCTATCCAACAATCAAGATAGTGACAACCTATTTGGTAGTTCAACACAAGGCATAGGTTACTTGAACATTAGATGGTCCTATGTTTGAGACAGAAAAAGAGAAAGGACGATAAGTGTAAGATTTTGGTACAAGCCCCCATAGGACCTTTTGAACTGGGTATTTTCCTTCCTCGGATCCCTTGGGGGTTCAAAACATCCAGTAAGTGTGAATTTGGGTGTTATATATGAAATATTATCTCTTTTTTTTTTTGTACCAGCAAGATAATAAGAGCGAAAAACAAGTTTTTTGCTCCCTTTTAAGCTCAGATATTATACTAGATTGGTTCTCAACGTCTACTATAATCTAGGAAAACTTAGTTCAAGATTTGGTTATGAAATTGTCTTATGAATATTAACTAAAATGGAAACATAACAACCATAGCCACATTTTGAATGTGGTTTGAAAATCTGGACAGCGAATAAAAGGTGTGAGTAGAAATTTATCCAACTAAAAATGAAGTTGAAAATGAACCTAGACTTGCCTAGAAAGTGCACAAGACAAGTTATAATAGAGGCTGGTTGATTTTACTTGGGTTTCAAAATTAAAAAGAACCAACTAATGTGTCATCGTATCCTTACTAATTAGGTTAATAAGGATGTAAATTAAACCATAAATGATTTTGTTAAGATTTCTATATCAAATTAAGGCTTGAAAATTGAAAATATGAAAAGGAAGGGCTGGAGGTATCTCTTTGTTGCATTATTTTAACTGTTCTAACTGGTGTTGGCTATATTAACATAAGATTGAGTGCTTGATTATGTAAACTTATGATATTGTATCTCTCTTCATCAACAATCAAGGCTTCCATAATATTTTAAGGGTCCTTTGATTGAGGCTCACTATCTTCTAGTACAATATTTGTGGTATTAACAAAGTGAGTTAGCATACATCACACGGTTAGAAACATGAGGGCCTCATATAGTTCAGAGAAAATGGGCTAGCCCAATATCGTCACTAGCACTTTCAAGCCCATAAGTTGGTATGGATAGAACAAGGATACTTTCAAAAGGGAATATGACCCAAGAGACCTATGAGAGACTATATCTAAGCTTGCACAAGTAAAGTAATATTCCAACGAAAATTCACTAATCAAGATTCCAAATGTTAAAATTCAAACAAAATACCAAGAAACAAGAGGGAATCATGTAGTTCATAGAAAAGGGGTTAGTCCAGTCTCGTCACTTAGCTTTTGGAGCCATAAAGTGACCTAGATGGAAGAACGATACTTGCAAAATGGAAGAATAACTAGGACCCCCATGAGGGACTATAATTAATCTAACCCAAGCATATTCATATTCCAACCAAACTTATAATCAAGATTCAAATTGTTGAAATTCAAATAAAATACCAATCAACAAAGACTCACCCAATGGATACCAAGAAGAGAAAGCTTATGAGGGACTCCCGAGGGGATCATGTAGTTCATAAAAAAGGGGTTATCCCAGTCTTGTCATTAGCACTTTCAATCCCAAGGATAATTACAAAAGGGAATAGGATCCATGACCCCCCTGAGGGAGTATAGTATTTCTTACCCATGCATAGTCATATTCCAACTAGACTTAGCTAATCAAGATTCAAAATTTTAAAATTTATATAAAATACCAATAAACAAAGACTCACACAATAGATATCAAGAAGAGAAATATTATGAGGGGGCCTAAGGGGGATT